>OZ038380.1:136884722-137138685 GCA_964036045.1 Eutreptiella sp. 'Long Island Sound 2002' | reverse complement strand
GGATGGGCTCTCTTGAAGTCACGGCTATCTAGGCTTTTCATGGGCCATGTTGTAAATATGAATAACCTGGACGTGGGGTTGCTTGCACGGAAGGTACAGGAGGCAGAGGAGAGAGACAAAGCACAAATGCTACTAGGACGTCGCAGGTTGCGGTAGACAAGAGATGTCACAAAGTGGCTGTCTTGTGCATGCTTCGTAGGGTGCAACAAGGGGTGCAACAAGGGGTGCAACAAGGGAGGTTATCGCGCGATAAGGGGGTGCAACAAGGGGTGCAACAAGGGGGGGTTGTTGCGCAACAAGGGGTGCAACAAGGGTGCAACAAGGGGTCTTACCCATTTTTGAAAAAGGTTAACAATGGAGTACACGGTTGAGAAGCACAGTCCCTATGGGTCGTTGGGGCCCCCTCAGGACACATGACCCCTTAAAACCCCCGATGAGTATTACAAGACACCTTTTAGGTGTTTACAAGTTTGGGTGCAACAAGGTACACTTTTCCATCACGTCCCAGTGCACCACACCACAAGACAAAAGTCGACGGGGACCCAGGTTTGACGTAAGGTTACCCAACTGGTTACAGGAAAAAGCATGGATTTAGCCTCATTTCACATTGGATTGACATGGTTTTGTCCTACCACCACCCAAACACATGGACGGACATGGCAAACACCGTTTAACCAAGTTTGACCTCACTTTACCGCGTTTTACAGCGTTTTAGCGAAACTTCACTTTACCCATTTGTCTTCGTAGTTACAATTCAACAACTACTCCTGTCTTCTTTATCTGCAAACCCAGTATCCTCTTCAGTGGCACAGAAGCACAGCACAAAGCGCCTTGAAGGCCATAGGATCCATTTCTCTGCAGTGAAACAGTGTGGGATCTACGTTCAGGATGCTGGGTTCACTGCTATGAACGTGGCTCTGCCTGTTAGTGCAGTGCAGGCTCGGTGCAAGTGGGCAAACGGCAAAATCATTCTGCAGAATGAGACTGGGCACTGTGGTGCTCGGTCTCGGTCTGTGATCGTATGCGTGCATACAATTCGACCCTCACTGCATTGTTACGTGCTCAGCGACAGTCCCCAGTTGCGCAGGCTTTTGTGCAACAGGGGTGTCCACCAGGAGTTTGGGTAACCCTTAACAGAGAAGTCGGTGGTTACGAGTTCGACATTACGTTGTGCATCTGCTTTGGTATCTCTGTAGTATCCTGAATTTTTGCCAGCGTTGGCACGAGGGACTTGAGTGTTACTTTTGCCTTGGGTGCATGGGCATCGGGATAGCGCATTAAAAATTGCTGTGGTGCTGTGTGTTTGAGGCTTTTGTCTGCTAGGCGAAATCGTACACGGGGTGGCTGGTGGGCTCGGTCCTGGGGTACCATGGTCATATCACCCTGCAGGGTGATCCAGTGGTCACCCTCCCCATCCCGTTGCAGGCCCAGGTTGTAGATACCTTCAAACGTGGTCTGCAGCAAGCCACTCGGGGTGTCAGCAAACATTATGCCATTAATGTTGTCACCGAATGCCATTAATGTTGCACTCACATGGGCATGTGATTTCCCATGCCCCGGGCTTCGCACACTTGGGCAACCGCCACGCTGGGGCCGTGTTCGCCAGATGCCACAGCGTGGTCGGGCCCCCCGGGGATGCAATGCCGGTCATGGCGAAGTTAATCTCTGGCCCCGCATGGGCATTGTCCCCCTTGGAGACCTCCAGCTGGTGCACGCTGCCCACAAAGAACTGCATGCATTGCTCGCCGACCTCGATGACGGCGAGGTCGGAGGCCAGGGCCGACCGGGAGAAGTAGGTGGGCTGGAAGGGGCAGGTGGGGGGGCCCGCCGGGACAGACTCAGGGGGGTCAGCGAAGGGGGCCTGGGCAGCATCCCCCTCCCACAACCCCACCCTCCAAGCCGCCCCCTTCCCAACCAGAACACGTGGTCCACGCTCGGGAAGTCCCAGCTGGACAAATTTCCAGCAACGTCCAGGGCCTCCTTCGGGGGGGCGGGGGTCCAGGTGTGTGGTGTCAGGCTGGTGGTGTTTGTGTGCTCGGTCGGGGGTCCACAAGTTAAAAAGAGCCCCCTGCAGCCCATCCTTGGAGTCGAGGAGGGCAGGCAACCCATGGTGGCGGCTGGTGGCCACCATCAGCAGCATGTCCCCCCTCTGCAGCTGAATGGTGTCCCAACGCGCCTCCCCCGCCTCCCCCAGGGCCGTCCCCGCCTGCACCCCCATCTGGTAGTCCTCTGACAAGTGGAGGAAGCTACTCAGGGGTCACACCGAGACGTCCCTGCTGTTGGGGGGTACCACCTGGGGGGGGGGCGTGGCGACATCGGAGTGGGGGAGCTGGGCCCCGCTCCCCACACTCGCCACGATGACGCTGCCCGGCGTCATTGGGTGGAGGCTCCCAACCTAAGGGACAGTTTCGGTGAGGTGGGGTGGAAGTTCTTCAAGAGAGGCCCTCCCATCCCCGACGCCAAGTTGCTCTTGCTTTGCCAACGCCGGGGGAGCTCAGGATCCCCGGCCTGATCTTCACTCCGAGAGGCGTTGAAAAGCAGCTCAAATTTCTTGCGACGACTTTTTCGTCACCGCTGACCCACGCCTTCATCACATTGTTCCACCCCACCTCACAATCCCGTGGTTCCACAAGCCCTCGAAGCACAATTTAGCCGTTCCCATCAACAAAGTCGAGGGGCGGCGCGGAGGGGCCAACCCTGTCGGGAAGGATTTTGGTGCGGAGGGGGGGTTCACTCGAAATGAAGGGGGGGGGGCATTGAGGCACCACGGTAAGTAAGTAAGTATAAGTAAGTAAGGGCGGCCGCGTCCGCAGCCTCATCTGACATCTCCTTGTTTGTTTTACATGGTGGCCGCCTCTGGCGGGAAGGAGGGCTCTCCACCATCAGTTCCCCTGGCGACCCCTGTCTCACCTCACGGCCGAGAACTTCAACCAGGTTCCCTTGGGGCATGACCGGTGGTAGGCTCCCTTCAGTTGCTGCCCTCACGGTGTCAGCTCCTTCCGGTCACCCTTCGAAGGATACCCCGGCCTTCCCCCCCTAGCACAGCCTATTGGGCGCCTGCAGGCGGGTTTCCTGTGGATAGCCCTCGCCGACAGCGGAGCATTTCTCTCTGTCAACCACATTCCACCACTCCCCATCCCTCACGGGCTGGAGTACCCACTCGGCTCCCGGATGCACTTGGTTGTCGTCCATCCACGGCTGGAGGCCAGGGGGCCACCCTTTCCACGTTCCCCCTGGTCCCGCTCACGCGTGAACCTACGTGTACTCAGGCCATTGACCCGGGGATCTCAAGGTCAACCCTCACCCCTGCGGACACCTCACGGCCGTCCCGGAGTTCAGGGCATTTTCCCGACTTCCCGTGGCCAGGCTCCCCATGGTTGGCCCATGGTTCACCACTCCATGGCGACCCCTTTCCCAATCCCATGGGGCTGTTGCTTGGCGCTTTCGGCCTCCCTGCCCTTCCCATGTCCCATTCCCCTTTGCCTCGTCCCGGCCCCGGCCCGTTCCCAGCGTCCCTTGGACTCCCTACCCCGTCGGGCCGTTGTGCGGCCCTAGCCACACGCCCTTCCCCGCCCCGTCCCCTTGTCCCTTCATCCCGTGTTTATACCCCACCGGGTCGCCTGCTACCCTGTGGCGCTGGCCCACTGGGGCCTCTTCCTTCCGGGGACCGCTTCGTGCGCTTAGCACGGGTCGCCCCCTCCCCGGCCTAATCCCCTGGGCTGTCTTGCGGCCCCATCCCATCCCTCATCCCGTGTTTATACCCCACCGGGCCGCCAGCAACCCTGCGGCGCGGGCCCTCTGGATCATCATCCATCCGGGGACCGTTTCGTGCGCCTAGCACGGGTCGCTCCCTTCCCGCCCCTTCCCCAGTGCCGCGGCCCCGGCCTATTGCGTGTTCGGTGTCATGGGCCCCCTGCTTCCTGTTCACCTGTGTGCTCGCTCCGTGTGTGGTGTTGCGTGTACGGCGTCCTGGGCCTCCTGGCTCCTGTTCACCGCTGTGCACGCCCTGTGTGTGGTGTTGCGTGCACGGTTTGCTGGGCCTCGCGGCTCCTGCTCACCGGCGTGCACGCTCTGTGTGTGGTGTTGCGGGTGCGGTGTCCTGGGCTGCTTGGTCCCTGTTCACCGGTGTGCACGCTCGCTGTGTGTTGTTGCGTGCGCGGTGTCCTGAGCCGCTTGGCTCCTGTTCACCGGTGTGCCTGCCTCGGTGCGCTGTGTCGTGTGTACGGTGTCCTGGGCCCTTTGGCTCCTGTTCACCGGTGTGCACGCTTCGTGTGCGGTGTTGGATGTGCGGCGTCCTGGGCCTCCTGGCTCCTGTTCACCGGTGCGCGTGCTCGCTGTGTGCTCCTCGCATGCTTCCTATCCCCCTCCCTCATCTTCGCTTGTACTAGTGCATGCTCTCCGTGTCTGCCCTCCTGCTTTTTCCTGCCGCCGCCCTCTCGTCCTCGTGGCGCCCCTGGCGTTTGCATCCGAGTCTCCGTCCGTGTCAGTCCGCTCTTTCGGCCTTTCCGGAGTGGTGGAGTGGTGGAGTGGTGGAGTGGTGGAGCGGTGGAGTGGTGGAGTGGCGGAGTGGTGGAGTGGTGGAGTGGTGGAGTGGTTGAGTGGTGGAGTGGTGGAGTGCTGGAGTGGTGGAGTGGTGGAGTGGTGGAGTGGTGGAGTGGTGGAGTGGTGGAGTGGTGGAGTGGTGGAGTGGTTGAGTGGGTGAGTGGCTGAGTGGGTGAGTGGGTGAGTGGGTGAGTGGGTGAGTGGGTGAGTGGGTGAGTGGGTGAGTGGGTGAGTGGGTGAGTGGGTGAGTGGGTGAGTGGGTGAGTGGGTGAGTGGTGGGTGAGTCGGTGAGTGTGTGAGTGTGTGAGTGGGTGAGTGGGTGAGTGGGTGAGTGGGTGAGTGGGTGAGTGGGTGAGTGGGTGAGTGGGAGAGTGGGTGAGTGGGTGAGTGGGTGAGTTGGTGAGTGGGTGAGTTGGTGAGTGGGTGAGTGGGTGAGTGGGGGGGTGGGTGAGTGGGTGAGTGGGTGAGTGGGTGAGTGGCTGAGTGGGTGAGTGGGTGAGTGGGTGAGTGGGTGAGTGGGTGAGAGGGTGAGTGGGTGAGTGGGTGAGTGGGTGAGTGGGTGAGTGGGTGAGTGGGTGGGTGGGTGAGTGGGTGAGTGGGTGGGTGGGTGAGTGGACGAGTGGGTGAGTGGGTGAGTGGGTGAGTGGGTGAGTGGGTGAGTGGGTGAGTGGGTGAGTGGGTGAGTGGGTGAGTGGGTGAGTGGGTGAGTGGGTGAGTGGGTTAGTGGGTGAGTGGGTGAGTGGGTGAGTGGGTGAGTGGGTGAGTGGGTGAGTGGGTGAGTGGGTGAGTGGGTGAGTGGGTGAGTGGGTGAGTGGGTGAGTGGGTGAGTGGGTGAGTGGGTGAGTGGGTGAGTGGGTGAGTGGGTGAGTGGGTGAGTGGGTGAGTGGGTGAGTGGGTGAGTGGGTGAGTGGGTGAGTGGGTGAGGGGGTGAGTGGATGAGTGGGTGAGTGGGTGAGTGGGTGAGTGGGTAACTGGGTGAGTGGGTGAGTGGGTGAGTGGGTGAGTGGGTGAGTGGGTGATCGGGTGAGTGGGTGAGTGGGTGAGTGGGCGAGTGGGCGAGTGGGCGAGTGGGTGAGTGGGTGAGTGGGTGAGTGGGTGAGTGCGTGAGTGGGTGAGTGGCTGAGTGGGTGAGTGGGTGAGTGGGTGAGTGGGTGGGTGGGTGGGTGGGTGGGTGGGTGGATGGGTGAGTGGGTGAGTGGGTGAGTGGGTGAGTGGGTGAGTGGGTGAGTGGGTGAGTGGGTGAGTGGGTGACTGGGTGAGTGGGTGAGTGGGTGAGTGGGTGAGTGGGTGAGTGGGTGAGTGGGTGAGTGGGTGAGTGGGTGAGTGGGTGAGTGGGTGAGTGGGTGAGTGGGTGAGTGGGTGTGTGGGTGAGTGGGTGAGTGGGTGAGTGGGTGAGTGGGTGCGTGGGTGAGTGGGTGAGTGGGTGAGTGGGTGAGTGGGTGTGTGGGTGAGTGGGTGAGTGGGTGAGTGGCTGAGTGGGTGAGTGGGTGAGTGGGTGAGTGGGTGAGTGGGTGAGTGGGTGAGTGGGTGAGTGGGTGAGTGGGTGAGTTGGTGAGTGGGTGAGTGGGTGAGTGGGTGAGTGGGTGAGTGGGTGAGTGGGTGAGTGGGTGAGTGGGTGAGTGGGTGAGTGGGTGAGTGGGTGAGTGGATGAGTGGGTGAGTGGGTGAGTGGACGAGTGGGTGAGTGGGTGAGTGGGTGAGTGGGTGAGTGGGTGAGTGGGTGAGTGGGTGAGTGGGTGAGTGGGCGAGTGGGCGAGTGGGCGAGTGGGCGAGTGGGTGAGTGGGTGAGTGGGTGAGTGGGTGAGTGGGTGAGTGGGTGAGTGGGTGAGCGGGTGAGTGGGTGAGTGGGTGAGTGGGTGAGTGGGTGAGTGGGTGAGTGGGTGAGTGGGTGAGTTGGTGAGTGGGTGAGTGGGTGAGTGGGTGAGTGGGTGAGTGGGTGAGTGGGTGGGTGAGTGGGTGAGTGGGTGAGTGGCTGACTGGGTGAGTGGGTGAGTGGGTGAGTGGGTGAGTGGGTGAGTGGGCGAGTGGGTGAGTGGGTGAGTGGGTGAGTGGGTGAGTGGGTAAGTGGGTGAGTGGGTGAGTGCTTGAGTGGGTGAGTGGGTGAGTGGGTGAGTGGGTGAGTTGGTGAGTGGGTGAGTGGGTGAGTGGGTGAGTGGGTGAGTGGGTGCATGGGTGAGTGGCTGAGTGGGTGAGTGGGTGAGTGGGTGAGTGGATGAGTGGGTGAGTGGGTGAGTGGGGGAGTGGTTGAGTGGGTGTGTGGGTGAGTGGGTGAGTGGGTGAGTGGGTGAGTGGGTGAGTGGGTGAGTGGGTGAGTGGTTGAGTGGGTGAGTGGGTGAGTGGGTGAGTGGGTGAGTGGGTGAGTGGGTGAGTGGGTGAGTTGGTGAGTGGGTGAGTGGGTGAGTGGGTGAGTGGGTGAGTGGGTGAGTGGGTGAGTGGGTGAGTGGGTGAGTGGGTGAGTGGGTGAGTGGTTGAGTGGGTGAGTGGGTGAGTGGGTGTGTGGGTGAGTGGGTGTGTAGGTGAGTGGGTGGGTGGCCGAGTGGGTGAGTGGGTGAGTGGGTGAGTGGGTGAGTTGGTGAGTGGGTGAGTGGGTGAGTGGGTGAGTGGGTGAGTGGGTGAGTTGGTGAGTGGGTGAGTGGGTGAGTGGGTGAGTGGGTGAGTGGGTGAGTGTGTGAGTGGGTGAGTGGGTGAGTGGGTGAGTGGGTGAGTGGGTGAGTGGGTGAGTGGGTGAGTGGGTGAGTGGGTGAGTGGGTGACTGGGTGAGTGGGTGAGTGGGTGAGTGGGTGAGTGGGTGACTGGGTGCGTGGGTGCGTGGGTGAGTGGGTGAGTGGGTGAGTGGCTGAGTGGGTGAGTGGGTGAGTGGGTGAGTGGGTGAGTGGGTGAGTAGGTGAGTGGGTGAGTGGGTGAGTGGGTGAGTGGGTGAGTGGGTGAGTGGGTGAGTGGGTGAGTGGGTGAGTGGGTGAGTGGGTGAGTGGGTGAGTGGGTGAGTGGGTGAGTGGGTGAGTGGGTGAGTGCGTGAGTCGGCTAGTGGGTGAGTGGGTGAGTGGGTGAGTGGGTGGGTAGGTGAGTGGGTGAGTGGGTGAGTGGGTGAGTGGGTGAGTGGGTGAGTGGGTGAGTGGGTGAGTGGGTGAGTGGGTGAGTGGGTGAGTGGGTGAGTGGGTGAGTGGGTGAGTGGGTGTGTGGGTGAGTGGGTGAGTGGGTGAGTGGGTGAGTGGGTGCGTGGGTGAGTGGGTGAGTGGGTGAGTGGGTGAGTGGGTGTGTGGGTGAGTGGGTGAGTGGGTGAGTGGCTGAGTGGGTGAGTGGGTGAGTGGGTGAGTGGGTGAGTGGGTGAGTGGGTGAGTGGGTGAGTGGGTGAGTGGGTGAGTTGGTGAGTGGGTGAGTGGGTGAGTGGGTGAGTGGGTGAGTGGGTGAGTGGGTGAGTGGGTGAGTGGGTGAGTGGGTGAGTGGGTGAGTGGGTGAGTGGATGAGTGGGTGAGTGGGTGAGTGGACGAGTGGGTGAGTGGGTGAGTGGGTGAGTGGGTGAGTGGGTGAGTGGGTGAGTGGGTGAGTGGGTGAGTGGGCGAGTGGGCGAGTGGGCGAGTGGGCGAGTGGGTGAGTGGGTGAGTGGGTGAGTGGGTGAGTGGGTGAGTGGGTGAGTGGGTGAGCGGGTGAGTGGGTGAGTGGGTGAGTGGGTGAGTGGGTGAGTGGGTGAGTGGGTGAGTGGGTGAGTTGGTGAGTGGGTGAGTGGGTGAGTGGGTGAGTGGGTGAGTGGGTGAGTGGGTGGGTGAGTGGGTGAGTGGGTGAGTGGCTGACTGGGTGAGTGGGTGAGTGGGTGAGTGGGTGAGTGGGTGAGTGGGCGAGTGGGTGAGTGGGTGAGTGGGTGAGTGGGTGAGTGGGTAAGTGGGTGAGTGGGTGAGTGCTTGAGTGGGTGAGTGGGTGAGTGGGTGAGTGGGTGAGTTGGTGAGTGGGTGAGTGGGTGAGTGGGTGAGTGGGTGAGTGGGTGCATGGGTGAGTGGCTGAGTGGGTGAGTGGGTGAGTGGGTGAGTGGATGAGTGGGTGAGTGGGTGAGTGGGGGAGTGGTTGAGTGGGTGTGTGGGTGAGTGGGTGAGTGGGTGAGTGGGTGAGTGGGTGAGTGGGTGAGTGGGTGAGTGGTTGAGTGGGTGAGTGGGTGAGTGGGTGAGTGGGTGAGTGGGTGAGTGGGTGAGTGGGTGAGTTGGTGAGTGGGTGAGTGGGTGAGTGGGTGAGTGGGTGAGTGGGTGAGTGGGTGAGTGGGTGAGTGGGTGAGTGGGTGAGTGGGTGAGTGGTTGAGTGGGTGAGTGGGTGAGTGGGTGTGTGGGTGAGTGGGTGTGTAGGTGAGTGGGTGGGTGGCCGAGTGGGTGAGTGGGTGAGTGGGTGAGTGGGTGAGTTGGTGAGTGGGTGAGTGGGTGAGTGGGTGAGTGGGTGAGTGGGTGAGTTGGTGAGTGGGTGAGTGGGTGAGTGGGTGAGTGGGTGAGTGGGTGAGTGTGTGAGTGGGTGAGTGGGTGAGTGGGTGAGTGGGTGAGTGGGTGAGTGGGTGAGTGGGTGAGTGGGTGAGTGGGTGAGTGGGTGACTGGGTGAGTGGGTGAGTGGGTGAGTGGGTGAGTGGGTGACTGGGTGCGTGGGTGCGTGGGTGAGTGGGTGAGTGGGTGAGTGGCTGAGTGGGTGAGTGGGTGAGTGGGTGAGTGGGTGAGTGGGTGAGTAGGTGAGTGGGTGAGTGGGTGAGTGGGTGAGTGGGTGAGTGGGTGAGTGGGTGAGTGGGTGAGTGGGTGAGTGGGTGAGTGGGTGAGTGGGTGAGTGGGTGAGTGGGTGAGTGGGTGAGTGGGTGAGTGCGTGAGTCGGCTAGTGGGTGAGTGGGTGAGTGGGTGAGTGGGTGGGTAGGTGAGTGGGTGAGTGGGTGAGTGGGTGAGTGGGTGAGTGGGTGAGTGGGTGAGTGGGGGAGTGGGTGAGTGGGTGAGTGGGTGAGTGGGTGAGTGGGTGAGTGGGTGAGTGGGTGAGTGGGTGAGTGGGTAAGTGGGTGAGTGGGTGAGTGGGTGAGTGGGTGAGTGGGTGAGTGGGTGAGTGGGTGAGTGGGTGAGTGGGGGAGTGGTTGAGTGGGTGAGTGGGTGAGTGGGTGAGTGGGTGAGCTGGTGAATGGGTGAGTGGGTGAGTGGCCGAGTGAGTGAGTGGGTGAGTGGGTGAGTGGGCGAGTGGGCGAGTGGGTGAGTGGGTGAGTGGGTGAGTGGGTGAGTGGGTGAGTGGGTGAGTGGGTGAGTGGGTGATCGGGTGAGTGGATGAGTGGGTGAGTGGGTGAGTGGGTGAGTGGGTGAGTGGGTGAGTGGGTGAGTGGGTGAGTGGGTGAGTGGGTGAGTGGGTGAGTGGGTGAGTGGGTGAGTGGGTGAGTGGGTGAGTGGGTGAGTGGGTGAGTGGGTGAGTGGGTGAGTGGGTGAGTGGGTGAGTGGGTGAGTGGGTGAGAGGGTGAGTGGGTGAGTGGGTGAGTGGGTGAGTGGGTGAGTGGGTGAGTGGGTGAGTGGGTGTGTGGGTGAGTGGGTGAGTGGGTGAGTGGGTAACTGGGTGAGTGGGTGAGTGGGTGAGTGGGTGAGTGGCTGAGTGGGTGAGTGGGTGAGTGGGTGAGTGGGTGAGTGTGTGAGTGGGTGAGTGGATGAGTGGGTGAGTGGGTGAGTGGGTGAGTTGGTGAGTGGGTGAGTGGGTGAGTGGGTGAGTGGGTGTGTGGGTGAGTGGGTGTGTGGGTGAGTGGGTGAGTGGGTGACTTCTCCTCTTCCCCCTGGCTCTTGTCCTCCTTGTCCTCCCTCCCCACCTCTCCTTGCTCTTGCCTCTCCTTTCCGCCGCCGTCTTTTTATCGTATGCTCTCCGCTGCCCCGGACGCTCTAGTCCGTGGCACCCGGTTCACCCCCAGACGATCCAGTCCGGGGGCCAGCGCCGTGCTTCATTCCGCCCCGGATGCTCCAATCAGGGGCATCTTTTTGTCGTATTCTCTCTGCTGCCTCGGACGCTCCAGTCCGTGGCACCGGGTTCACCCCCGGACGATCCAGTCCGGGGGCTTGCGCCGTGCTTCATTCCTCCCTGGTTGCTCCAATCCGGGGGGTCTTTTTGTCATATTCTCTCCGCTGCCTCGGAAGCTCCAGTCCGTGGCACCGGTTTCACCCCCGGACGATCCAGTCCGGGGGCTTGCGCCGTGCTTCATTCCGCCCCAGTTGCTCCAATCCAGGGGGTCTTTTTGTCATATTCTCTCCGCTGCCTCAGACGCTCCAGTCCGTGGCACCGGGTTCACCCCCGGACGATCCAGTCCGGGGGCTTGCGCCGTGCTTCATTCCTCCCCGGTTGCTCCAATCCGGGGGGTCTTTTTGTCGTACTCTCTCTGCCGCCTCGGACGCTCCAGTCCGTGGCGCCGCGTTCACCCCGGGACGATCCAGTCCGGGGGCTAATGTTGTGCTTCATTCCGCCCCGGTAGCTCCAATCCGGGGCGTCCTTTTGTCGTATTCTCCCCGTTGCCTCGGACACTCCAGTCCGTGGCATGGGGTTCACCCCCGGACGATCCAGTCCAGGGGCTTCTGCCGTGCTTCATTCCTCTCCGGTTGCTCCAGTCCGGGGGGTCTTTTTGGCATATTCTCTCCGCTGCCTCGGACGCTCCAGTCCGTGGCACCGGGTTCACCCCCGGACGATCCAGTCCAGGGGCTTGCGCCGTGCTTCATTCCTCCCTGGTTGCTCCAATCCGGGGGGTCTTTTTGTAATATTCTCTCCGCTGCCTCGGACGCTCCAGTCCGTGGCACCGGGTTCACCCCCGGACGATCCAGTCCGGGGGCTTGCGCCGTGCTTCATTCCTCCCCGGTTGCTCCAATCCGGGGGGTCTTTTTGTCGTACTCTCTCCGCCGCCTCGGGCGCTCCAGTCCGTGGCGCCGGGTTCACCCCCGGACGATCCAGTCCGGGGGCTAATGTTGTGCTTGATTCCGCCCCGGTAGCTCCAATCCGGGGCGTCTTTTTGTCGTATTCTTTCCGTTGCCTCGGACGCTCCAGTCCGTGGCATGGGGTTCACCCCCGGACGATCCAGTCCGGGGCTCGGGCCGTGCTCCCACTCGCCCCGGACGCTCCAATCCGGGGCGTCATGTTTCTTTCTCTCCTTGCTGACTTCGCTGTTTGCGTGCGCGGTGCTTTGTTGTTTTGTTTGTTGTTTTTTTTTTCGCGCGCCCATCGTCGTTGCTCCTCCCCCGCTCTCTCCGCTCCGCTTTGCTTTCCCCGCCCCTTCCCCTCCCTCTCCGCCCCCGGTCCTCTCTTCCCCTGCTCCCTTTCTCTCCCTTTGTGGTGGCTTTGCTGGGGCACGCACTCAAGCTCCTAGTGTCTACGCGCGCATGTTGCTATGTTTTGGGGCGGGCACACACGTTCATTGATCTTCTCCCTTTCCTGCCTGCTTTTTGTTCTCGTGCATCGTTCCTCCTTTCGTCCCGTCCCTTGTCGCATGCACTTTGTGTTGCCCTTGCCTACCTCTTGTCCTCTCCCCTTTTGTTTGTTTGGGGCACGCACACAAGCTCCTACTCCTACGCATGCATTTTGCCACCAATCTCGTCTTCCATTCAACCTTCGTTTTGCACTCTTGGCGCACGCCATTTATGTGTGTCACCACGTGTAGACACCGTGGGGAACGCCGCGGCGAACTCGCCACTTGCATTCCTGCCTACGGTGTCCGGTTTCCTATTGTGTCTTTCTTTTTCTTCCCGTCTTGGCCTCTTTGATTTTTGGCGTCGTCCTAGCTTAGGCGTGCTTGCTTAATGCATTCATGGCATGCTTTGCTACTTATTCTTTATGTCATGGACTCTTTGTTTTTGGCAACGCCCGAGAGTAAGCGTGTCTTATTGCTTGCTTGGCGGCACACGCTACTTACTCGTCGCCGTACGGACTCTTTGTTTTTCGCGACGCCCAAGAATAAGCGTTTTTTATCTTATTGCATTCCCGTCATGTTACTTTTGCCCTTTGTCTTGGACTCTTTGTTTTTTGCGACGCCCAAGAGTAAGCGTGTCTTAATGCATGCATGGCGGTATTTGTTTCTAGTTCATCGGTTTGCGGACTTATTGTTTTTTTTTCTTTCCGTCTCCCATGTGTTGGCGTGTTTGCTTATTGCTTGCATGTCTCCCTTGTGTTTGCGTGTGGTGTCCTTGCACCCACGTCTCATGCAATTTATTTGTCCTTCCTTCCCCCTTGTGTGCACTTTGTGCGTTGTTGACGCGCACAAGCCACCTAGCTCCTATGGCACGCACGTTGCTAGGTGGTTTGGAGCAAGCATTGTTCTTTTTTTCTTCGTCTCCGCGGCTTGCTTGCTCTTGGTGTTCGCCCCTATTCATCTTCCTTGGTGTTGGAGCGCGCACAAGTCCCTAGCGCCTAGGGCACGCACTTTGCTAGGTTGTTTGGGGCATGCAACGCTCAGCTTCTTCGCTGTCGCGACTCTTTTGTTCGTCTTTTTCTGTGAGTGTCCTAAATTTTGCGACCTCGCCAAACAGCGGCGTAAAATTCTTGGGGGGTTTCTGAGGTCCGAAAAGACGATTTTTCGCTTCTTTTTTTCTGGCGGTGCGTCGTTTTCTTGGGTTTTTATTTTTCTTCTGCTGCGATCGCGCGACTTCTTTTGGTGCTCGGGTAGTCCCAGCTGGACAAATCTTCAGCAACGTCCAGGGCGTCCTTTGGGGGGGCGGGGGTCCAGGTGTGTGGTGTCAGGCTGGTGGTGTTTGTGTGCTCGGTCGGGGGTCCACAAGTTAAAAAGAGCCCCCTGCAGCCCATCCTTGGAGTCGAGGAGGGCAGGCAACCCATGGTGGCGGCTGGTGGCCACCATCAGCAGCATGTCCCCCCTCTGCAGCTGAATGGTGTCCCAACGCGCCTCCCCCGCCTCCCCCAGGGCCGTCCACGCCTGCACCCCCATCTGGCAGTCCTCTGAAAGGAGAGGAAGCTACTCAGGGGTCACACCGAGACGTCCCTGCTGTTGGGGGGGAGCACCTGGGGGGGGGGGGTGGCGACATCGGAGTGGAGGAGCTGGGCCCCACTCCCCACACTCGCCACGATGACGCTGCCCGGCGTCATTCGGTGGAGGCTCCCAACCTAAGGGACAGTTTCGGTGAAGTGGGCTGGAAGTTCTTCAAGAGAGGCCCCCCCATCCCCGACGCCAAGTTGCTCTTGCTCTGCCAACGCCGGGGGAGCTCAGGATCCCCGGCCTGATCTTCACTCCGAGAGGCGTTGAAAAGCAGCTCAAATTTTTTGCGACGACTTTTTCGTCACCGCTGACCCACGCCTTCATCACGTTGTTCCACCCCACCTCACAATCCCGTGGTTCCACAAGCCCTCGAAGCACAATTTAGCCGTTCCCATCAACAAAGTCGAGGGGCGGCGCGGAGGGGCCAACCCTGTCGGGAAGGATTTCGGTGCGGAGGGGGGGTTCACTCGAAATGAAGGGGGGGGTCATTGAGGCACCACTGTACCGTTGCAAAGAAGTTGTACTGTAGAAGGTGCGCTGGGTGATGTCGGGGATGTACACTTGGCGGGGGATGGTGGGATGGAAAGGGGCGATGCCCTAATCATCCCACCACCGGGGGTTGGCAAGGTGCCGGGAGAAGGGGAAAAAGGAGTGGTTGGCCGGTGCATCTGCAGCAAGATCGTGCAGGCCCACCATGTAGCATTTGGGCGGGGGGGGGGGGTATGGAAGAGGTTAGTGGTGGTGTGTAGTAAGAAAAAGTCACTGCCATGTCTTTCTTGGAGGGCTTGATCCAGGCCAAGCCCCCCTTACAACCCTTTTGTTGATGCTAAGACTAACTTAAGTATTTTTATCTCTCTTTTGAAGCCTAAAGTACACTTTCTCAAGGTAACTAGGGTTGTAACCCTAGCCCCCCCATTAAGTTCACCCCTACCACTCAACTGAGCGGACGTACCTTCCTTCATGGAGGATATACCGAAATAAAATAGGCATTTCATGCTTTAGGCCTTGGAGGTTAAGCCTAGCGGTGTCCCACCCCAAGAGCCCTATAATCAATTGTTTCTACCACTTATTGTGGTTCTACTTTTTCACTGTTGCTGAATTCAGTTGCTTGGCCAAGTCATTTTCTGTGTTGGCCTGACATCTATGCCCCACATTCCTAACCAGCACCATTTCACCCAAAAGAGTGCACATGAAGTGCCTAATGCTATCTTGGAGGCCAGAGTCAGACCAGTTTTCATATAAAATCTTTTATATTATCCATTTGTGATTGAATCTTTGTGTTTATACCTGCTTTGTCTATCTGCAGCCCTTCTGTGGTACACTGGATGCCAAAACCAATCATTGATTTGATCCACATCCTGTTCTTGCTCTACTTGCTGCTTTGGTTTGGGTTTTCAACTACAAAACCAGCAGGATTTCATCAAAATATCTAGGGCATTAATCAAGGACATCTTTCCGGTAGCAGAGACAGTCCCTTGTGACCTTTTGAACCGACCCTGAGAAGAAGTGCAGCACACAAAGCTCAACAACAAGTTCATCATGTCCACGCCAAGCGTCAGGACCTGGCCCATAAGAACTTTCCAAGTACAATTGGGCAGCATGGCCCACCCCATGAGTGAACCACCTTACCGAGCTCCACACCTCAGTGCCACATCTGGGTCCCAAGGAGATCCAGATCGCAGAAGGGCGGAAGAAAATACAATCCTTACCACCGAGGCCTTAGCGGCCCACGGTGGAGACAGCCTGTATCATCTCCACAGGCGTCAGGCGCTCCACAGGCGCTCCACAGGCCTCAGTCTCCCGATCCGCCTGTCCGGCTTCATCCTCAACAGCGATTGGAGGCCCTGAGGAATACGAGGAGCTGAGGAAGAAAATGGATGAATACATCCTCCATGAGGAGTACTACAAATCCATTCGTGGAGAAGATGGGGAGGAGCCATTGGCAGTACACGGATCCAGACCACGTACAGACCTAGGGTCCTACACGCACTCTGGCCCGCCGTCCGACAGAGCCGAGACAGCATCCCTGCCAAGACGACCGAGACCCGAGTATCCAAGAGCATGTTGTCCAACTCCAAGGGCTCCCGAAGTGGGCCCGACCCGAGTTGAGGAACAACATCATCCCAGGCCAACCTACGGTGCCCTGGATCATACGGCCGAACTGCTGGCCACACTTCTGTCTGGATCAAAAGAACCAGATGTGACGGCCCTATCGGAGGCCATTAGGGCGAAACTGGGTATTGCAGAACCCTTACCCAAGCCAGAGTCGTCCTCCCCCTCTCCCGGACTGAGTACCCTGGCCGAAGATGTTAAGAGATCAAGGGTTTCAAGGCTGTTGCCTAAGATAACCTGCCCCAGCCCCTTTCACCCCCGTGCCAGGACAGTGCCCATGGCTGAACTACAGGACGTGCCTGTGACAGAGACTGAGAAAAGAGGGCTGTCAGCCCTGGCACCTCTTGCCGGCGTATCGCCTTCTGGCCTAACTCCGGGGGGTGGGAAGACGGGCAGACCTATTGCCGAGGCGAACATCCAGCTGGAACTGCCGGAGTTCGACCCCAAAATTCTGCCCGAATGGGCAGAAGAATTTGCTGAGTTTCTTTTGCTGACTGACCAATCCCATGTGGATGTGGCCATCAAATGTTCACTGCTGAAACGCTCATGCAAAAAGAAATTTTTGCAAAAACAGGTGGAACAGATTGTGAAAACCTGTTCCACCTGGGCAGAGGTACTCCAGAGGTTGGAGAAAACGTTCCCAGTCTATGAGACTGACCTCAGTGTACGCACACAGATAGAGGAGCCACCTATGCTTCCTGAGCTTCCTTCCGCTACCCGAATCTCTGAATACGTGTGCGACTTGGAGTATCTGTTTTTGCGGATGAATGTGGGCTCCTACGGAGCCACTGAGCCCCACCTGTGGCTCATGAGTAAGATCCCCCAACGTACGTGGGATGATTGCCGCTCTACCTCCACTGGCGTCAGGAGGCCGAGCGCCAGAAGACCCAAACACCCACCAGAAAACCTCAGAATGGGGATAAAGGTGGTAAAGGAGGTGGCAGGTGGGTGGCAAAAATGGACCCCCTAACCCCCAGAGGCGCTCATCAGCGCCCCTTGCTACACTCTCTGCTGCTGCTCCACCCCCTTCTGCCGCAGGTGATCCCAAGAAGCGCCCCCAGGGGGATAACGCTACCCCTGAGGGGAATAACTCCAAGAAAAGGCGCTTGGCCTGGATGGCCAGGTCCCTCATAGCTGCAGGGGTGGATGTCAAGTTCCCTGATGAGGATTAGGGGGGCGGCTCCGAAGAGGAGGACTTGGTTTTATGGATCCTCGTGAAAATCGGGGATCAAGTTTTTCGAGCGGTGCTTGACACCGGTGCAACACTTTCCATAGTGACCCCGCGCCTGCTAAAGACTTTCAAGAAAACTAAGACCGTGGCCATAAGAGTAGGGAATGGGCGTACCATCCATTTCTTGGGGGGGGTCGATGTGACTATATGCCTGGGCGACGAAGCCGTGACCCAACACTGCAGAGTGCTGGACACCGACGCCTTTGACATCGTCATTGGTACGGACTTCCTACGAAGAAACCCCCAGGTAAAAATGCTGTCTCTCCAGCGCCCCTATTCTTTGCACTGCGACTTTGGCGGTGGGCTGTTCTCCGTACCTTTAGAGCTGTCAGGACGCAAAGAGACTGGGCTGCGCTACGCATCCAAGACTAACTATCGTACTGAAAACTACCAATTGGCCCGTCACGTTCTTGAAAATGGACTGGCGGCCCTTCAGGTAAACCTGGATGAGATCCAGGTGGAATTGTTTGCGAGCCAACAACAGCAAATCATGCAGTTGTACTGCTGGAAACAATTGAACAATGCTTTCCGTTTCTTCTGGAAAGCAATGGGCCTAGCGTATGCTAACCCTCCCTTCTCCCTGCTCGCGAAGGTTGTAACCAAAATCGCTTATGAGGGAGGAAGGGTTGTCATGTGCACCCCTGACTGGGGCTGCTCTGGTGAACATGCTTACTGGCGCCGTATGCTAAATCGAATGACCGTGGGAAGAGTGCAACTCCTCGACGGCCCCATCTAAGTGCCTGAGGACTCAGACACAGCTATGCAGGCCCCTGAGTGGGCCAGTTTCCTGTCCATCGTCGATGGATCTCTCCATCCTGTACCCCTGTGTGACCTAGACCAGGTGCTACTGAAAGAGGTCATGGCCAAAAATCGTGGCCTGACCCTTTCTGATCTCAAAAATCGATCTCCTGAGCACCTATCCGCCACACTTACAGGGTGTGAGTCTCCCGATGATTATCTGGAACCTGCAGCTGTAAAGAAGGATGCTGACGACCAGCTGTCTGATATCGCCAGCACTATCCCTCCTGTTGATCCCAGCCGTGTTGACGTAAAACACAGTGCCTTCCTCGCCCAGCTGCTGCTAGAGGAGATAGATCTAGAGTCAACCCCTGAACCCGCTTCCCCTGTTCAGAAGCCAGTGCTACACATGCAGCCTATGCACACAGGTGAACCCGTAGCCCGGAGTGCTGATGCTCTGGCGCGGCGGGCTGCTAATAACATGCCATTGTCTGAGCATGACAGTCAGGAACTCCGGCGGCTGTTGTACCTGAAGGCCGAAGGTATTGAGCGCCAAGAGCGGCTGCAATACCTCAGACAGACCTGGAAATCCTCCATCTGGTCTGAGGAGGACGATGATTCCTATACGCTACGTGATCCTGAGATACCGCTAGTGTATTATCTGCACTATGGGCAGCAATGTCCCTCTGATTCGGACGATGGTTCTGTGCCTGCCGAAACTGCTGATCGGCAAAAAAACAAAGAACATGGAAAGAGCAACCTCCATGCTGAGGAGGATTTCCTTCAAGAACTCGAGAGTCTTAACCTTGACCCCCGCCTGAAGAAACTGCTGATGGACTATGAGGAGGTGTTCGGCGCCTTGCCGCCTCCCCTCTCTTGTAAAAAACTGGTCCAGATGGACCTGAAACTGAAACCTGAACTTGAAAAGACGCGAGTGAGGCGTCGTCCCTATCCCGCTCCACAGGAACAGGTTGAAAAAATCTAGCGCCAGATCCAGGAATGTATTGATGCTGGCCTCGTTGAACAATATAAGCAGGGGGACTACCCCAATCACTGCAGTCCTTGTTTCCTGGTTGCCAAACCAGGGTCGACTGCCCTACCACTGGTTGTAGACTATGGTGAGGTCAACAAGAAAACCCAGAACCACTCAGGGAGTATTCCTAATATGGAAAATACCCTGGAGCGTATTGCCAAATGCAGGTACAAGACCAAAATGGACAAACGCTCTGGTCTCTGGCAGGTGGACCTAACCGCCGCAGCTCAGGAGCTGCTGGCTTCTATAACCCCTAAGGGCCGTGTCTTTAAGTGGAAGGTTATGCCTTTCGGGGTGGCTAATGCCCCAGCGCTCTTCCAGGAGCTAATGAACAAAAATTTGTACATACTGAGGCGCAGGCCTCTAGTACAGGAGTTGATTTCTCCGGGTGCAGAAATGGAGGCTCACATCGACGACGTGAGTTTGGGTACTAATACCAAAGAGGACCATGTCCTTCTCCTCCGTGAATTTTTCATTGTCTGTCAAGAAAACCATCCCCGAATCAAACTCGAAAAATGTGAGTTTATGAAAGAGGAGATGGAATATTTGGGTTTCGACGTGGGGTACGGTTGGTGGAAACCAGCCGCGTCTAAGATGCAGCCCCTACAGGACATGCAGATTCGCGATGGCCCTAAGAAGGGTCTACACGACGTGAGGAGTTTTATGGGCGCCTGTAATTTCGATCGGTGTCACATCCACAATTTTACTTACTCCTCTGCCCCCCTCACTGACCTAATCAAGAAAACTACTCCCTGGAGGTGGATCGCCAGAGAGGAACAGTGTTTCCAGGAGTTGAAGAAGAAGATTGCCTCCTCCAACTGCCTGGAAGTACCCCGCCCTGAGGGCGAGATAGTCCTGATCACTGATGCCAGTGATGTAGGGGGGGGTGGTACGATCTACCAATGGCAGGAGCTTAACCCCGCTGAACTAACCCACTGCCATTATCGTACTAGTGGACTGAACCGTGATGGTTCGTTGAAACATGACTATCCTACCAGTGATTGGCGACTGGTGCCACTGGGACACTGGAATTGGAAATGGAACCAAGCGCGTTCCAATTACAGCACCTATGACCAGGAACTACTGGCTGGTATGTTGGTGCTTTCGTCACAATCCCGACTCTTGGGATCTAACCCTATTGTCTGGCTGTGTGACCAGGAACCTGTGATCTTTTCAGAAGGGCCCACCACCAGAGAAAGCAAAGCTAAAACGGTGGTGGACTTACCTGAGCCAGTTCAGGCTGACAGTGCATCATATCCCCGGAATAAAGAATGAACTGTCTGACTATATATCGCGCAACAACTTCGATGCGTTTATAGGTGAGAGCTCTGAGGCGCTCGCCAGAGAGGCGTTCCAGCATATGGATGTCCAGCTTGACCTGTCCATGCGCACTGCTGGAATCATGGAGCGTTGGAGTCTAGCCGACTATCAGTCAGAGTACAAAGAAATTCTCCAAACCCTCAGCACTGGTCTCGAACCCCGTGTCATTGACGGGCACCAGTGGTATAAAAACAATCAGTACCTCTTCTACGAGGACCGAATTGTGGTGGCTGAGGCACGACTGGATGGGTGCCTACAGTGGTCCCATCTCAGTTCTGGTCACACTGGCGTTAATCGCTCAGTGGACTTCTTCCGTGAGTGTTTCTACTCTAGTCTAACCCTGACTGAACTGAGGTCGCGTATGCAGACCATTGTGGATGCTTGTGGCTGTCATGCCAGCAAGCAGAGCGATAGTAGGGATAGGGGCCTGATCTCCAGCTTACCCATGCCCTATTGTGCTAACTCTCTTCTCTACGTGGATTTCATCCACGGCCTACCACGCTTCGGCGGCTATGATAGTTGCCTGGTGGTCACCTGTGGCCTATCTGGCTTCACCCGTGTGTTCCCTTGCAATAAGAGAATCACAGCTGAGCAGACTGTGAAAATGTTGGGCGAACAATGGTTCGAACCCTATGGGGCACCTAAGCAGGTGCACTCTGATGAGGATGTACGCATCCGCAGTGACACTGGGTGGTACAAACGAGTGCTAAATGCCCTCAACGTGGAGGTAACCACAGGTGTGCCCTATACGCACAGTTCTAACCCTCTTTGTGAGAGACAGAACCGTGTGGTGGAGCAAAACTTAAGAATCCTGATGAAACACGAGCGTAACAAGGACTGGGTACGCCTAGTGCCCTGGGCAGGGCTGACCATGAACTCACAGCGGAGCTCCTCTACGGGTTTCACCCCCCACGAACTGTTCCATGGAGGACGACCTGCTTGGTTCTTGAAAACCCCCTTTGCTGAGGACTTCAAGAGCCCTGTGGGAGATTGGCTAGAACACAAGCAGTCTCTGGCTAACCAGGCTGGGACTCACCTGAGACACATTCGTGACCGTGAACTGAGCCGACGGAACCGCCTACGGCGACCTGCCAGCTTCAAGGTTGGTGACCTTGTTTTGGTACACCATTCACGCCTACCCTCCTGGCCACGTAACTGCCTACAGGACCCTTATTTTGGACCCTATCGTATCATCAGGATAGATGGATCCAGGGTCCATGTCAGGTGCAGTCCACGTCTAGGTGGTGAACTGCTGTGTGCACCTAAACAGTTGAGGCACTATCACTCCCCTGACGACTTGTCGTGGGATGAGTGGCGCCTCAGCGACAGTGAGGTCGAGCGTATAGACCTAGAGAACGCTGCCAGTCCAGAGGAGGCAGACGAACTCGAAGAGATGACTGCCGATGACATGGCAGTCGATGGTTACTACGTGGTTGCAGGTATTGCTCGCCACGAGTATAAACAGGGCTGGAAATTCCTAACCCTGTGGGATGGCTATTGGTTATCTGAGGCGACCTGGGAACCTATGTCAGCCTTCATACAACCAGACGGGAGTATCAACCCCATCTTCCGCACCTACCTCGTTGAGGACAACGAGGGGCAGCTCCTAACCCGTGCTGAGACTATGTCCCAGCGTAAAAAGCGAAACTAATTTCCCTGTGTCGGTCTACTGACAGGTGCAGTGAGCACTCTTCTGCAGAGGTGCCTGTGTATGGGTGTAAGAGCAGTTGTCACAGTTGCCCCGCAGTGCATCGCAGGACAAGACCGTTAGCCCCCCGTGACAACCACTCCCTGGCCGAAGGCCATTGGTTTTTCACAGACTACTGCTTACTGAGCACTGCACTGACCCTGTCTGTGCCCTGCAGACCCATGTCTATGGTTTCCAGCGTGGGCCAGGTGGCCGCTAACCAGGATTGCAACCACCCAGCGAGTGTATGCCTTGTTGGCCATGTGTTGCATGGGGACTGCCCTGATGTAATGATCTTGGGGAGCCAACGAAGAACGGTGGCTTACTACACCAGGGGGGAATGAAAAGCAAGGTGTTTTGAGGCAAGGTGTGTCTTCCCTCCTTGGGGACAAGCGAGCCCACGGTTAGGACCCCTGACTGGTCCAGACCCATGGGGTTCTACCCTTCCTTACAGGGTCTACCCTACCCCTATGTGTGCTACGTATGTCTGTGTGTGTCTCACTTCTCTCCCCGGCGTGGCTCCCGGAGACCGGGCTTCGCTGACGTCGGACCGAAGGTCCTGATCAGGTACTATTACCACTCCTATGGCGCCCAATTTCTGGGCTGGCGCCTATCCTTGGGAAAGACGGCAAAAGCCCTACCTACTAGAGGGGAGGGGTGGCCAAGTGTGCTAAGGGCATAGAAAACGCCCCTTTTTGCTATAGGCCAAAAGCTAACGCACTCCCCTGCCCACGAGGAAAAGCACGCGGGACAGGAGACACCACTACACTACACTCACTAACGTCAGCACCGGCCTTCGAAGGAAGGGTGAGCACTCATCACCTGCACTCAACTCCTGCCAGGCTTGCTGACCCTAGCCCCTACACACACTACTTGGTGCTGCTGTCAATGATGTCTCGGGTCCTAATGACCCTCCTGTGAAGAAGACAAGAGAACACAGCGCTGCTAAGCAACTGTGGCCTAACAGCGACGTCACAACACGTTTCCCTGCTAGGGCTTGGAGGGAAGGGGTGCTCTTGTTGCGTGCACAGCGCGGATGTCGATGGAGTCGAACTGCCCACGGCACTCCTGGCTGAGGTGCAGTCAATTGATTGTGTGATCAGCGCCCCGGGAGTGGCGAGGGACCAACCACACCACACACCAGCCACAGAGCAAGCGCCAGCCGAGGGAAGGCAAAGGGAGGAACAGCCAGGCCGCCCCCCCCCCCCCCAAAAAAAAAGGGGGCGGGGAAAGGGGGGCCGCGCGAAAAGGGCCCACAGCCACCAAACCGCCCGCCAAAAACACAGAAGGAGGCCAAACCCCCCACCCAGAGGGCACGGAAGACAGGACCCCCAAACACGGGGGGACCACCCAGCAAAAACCGGCAACACCAAGCCAGGAACAGCGGCCCAACGGGAAAAGGGGCACCGAAACAAGCAGACACCCACAAAAAAAAAAAAAAAAAGCCAGCAGCCCAGCCGAAAAGAAAGGAGACGGGGGGAGAGACAACAAGGCCCGGGACGGGGACACCCAGCAACCGGAAAAAAAAAAAAACGAACAAAAGAAAAAAAAAAGCGCAAAAAACACACCCCGACAACCCAGCCAAGAAGGGCGGGGCCCAGCCGAGACCCGGACCCAGCACGCACACCCACACCGCACACCGGAACCGGAAACGCCGGGGGGCAAGGGAAGCGCGCACGAAACCACACACGTCCCGAAAGCGGGCCGACACCAAAGCCCAACCACGAACGCCACAAACAGCCGGCAAAAGAGGGACAACACCACAAACGGAGCCCAAACACACACACCCAAGACCCCAGCCACGACGGGCAGGTGAAAACAAAACCCACGACCAACAGCAACCCGGACCCAACCACCAACGCAAGCCAACAGTAGGAAACCCAGTGCCCACAGCCCGGGCACTGAGGCAGCCCGCGCCATGCAGGTGACCCGGCCAAACGAGATCCGGAGACCGGGGGTAAGGCTGCATCCTAAGGCCAGCGCTGCTTTGGGACTCGAGGCGGAGCGTGCGACACCCAAGCGCCTCGGAACCCTAGTACCAAGAACATGCATGCATGCCTTGGGAACGGGATACGCCAGGAAGTCCGGTGAACCCCTAGGGTTCCGCCCAAAGGAGGGGACGTGCGCAAGCACGGGGGCCCACCCTCCCGGCGAGACAAGCACGTCACGCTGGCGGCGATCAGCCCTCCCGGTGTAGCCCGGGGCCGCTTTGTTGGGGGCCAAAAGTCAGGTCTAGCGGGATGTAAGCCGCCTCCCCTCTTCACGCGCGGAGCCTCTTCCTGTTCGTCACAGGGGCGACGCCAGGGGGAACCATGGGGCGCCTCTCCACGACCGAGTGCACCTACCTACCTACCTACCAGCGCCCCTGTTTAGCTGGGGCAGAAAAATGGGTAGCCCCCGAGGGCAGCTTCTGCGTGCACCAATCACCCTGAACCTCTCCCACCTGTACAACAGAGGCCAATGAAGGGGTGTTTGCGGCTGAGGAACCAAGCCACACTCCACGTATTATACGCTTCTCAGTGTGACCTAGAATACACTGTCCTCAAACAGCCCCTGTCAAGCAAGCAAGCGTTGAGAGACTCCTCAGGTTCTCTTAACGAACGTACCGAGGAGCCCCTGGGTAACCTAAACAAGGTTTACCGTGCGCATTTTGCGTGGCCTACCCTTTAATGCATCCTGTGCACGCAGGGAAGGGAGGCGGAACCTTAATCACACTGACTCAACCAGGAGTGAGCTCCTCCTGGGCTAACCCACCTTACTCACCATGCATCGTGTGAATGCGGAAGTGAAGCGAACGCAAAACGACCCTATTGCAAGTTATAAACAAGCCTAAGCGTTTTCAGCAACCCTACTTTAACGCTACGGCTACACACGAGAAAACACTTTCTTTTCTTACCTGTGAAGAGAGAACAAGGATGAATTGGGTACAGGAAAAGCGTCACAGCGTGTGAATGCCTCAAATAGGCACATGCATCGCGAGCACAGCGCATATTCTAACCCTACGTGCGCGCTGCGCGCTCCATTCGCATCGCATACCTTTCATTCCTGTTTTGACATGTGCAGAGCAAAGGAGATGAGCGCCCCAACCCCCAACGAACACAGCGTTGACAACCCTAACGTTTTAACAAAGCGACCAACACGAACGCAATGCGTGCGTGTGAGATGACACTGGCATACCTGAGAGGAGGGTTGTCCGCCTGCTCTGTGGTGTGGGTTGAATTTGAATACTTTTCTCCAAAGTTTATAAAACTTTTGATGCAACTGTGCAAAAATTTCCTTTAGAACTTTAAACACTACGGCTCATACCTTCTCTTTCAAAAGCCGTTTACGCTTGCGCAACCTTGTTTTTGAAGTCCGCTTCCTTTGCGCTTCTCTGCGACTTTGAGTTATGTGTAAAAATGACGATTTCTTGCGTGATTTCGTCAATTTTTAGCGAATTGACTTGCCAAATCGCTAACCCTTTCGCTAAACCGCAGGAATCACTCCCTGTTGGTTACATTTTCTATTTTCTTCAGCTCCTGGAGGTTTGTGTCCTCCATTGGGAGTATTGCTCCGCCCTGGCCCTTGGTCAGGACGTTTACTAAAACGCTGTTTATACAGCGATTGCCCTCCGCATCAGAGCGGTCAACTGTACCCTAGTGGGAGGGAGTCCTGGGTTCAAACCCCACTACCCCCTATTTTGTACGGAAGGTTTTCGTCGCACGCCGGCGACTTTTGAGGAATGCCCCATCGAAGGGACATCATTCACGGTACATTACACTGTTTTTCAAGGGTACCTACAGTGTGATAGGCTTCTATGAACTGATGAGGATGTTTTTGGTAAGTTTAATGCATTTTCTGAAGTAATTTTGGGAATATTTGAGCCTTTTTCCTTGGTCCTACTAGCTTAGCTAATTAGTACTCCAGGGGGGAGTAAGAAAAAGTCACTGCCATGTCTTCCTTGGAGGGCTTGATCCAGGCCAAGCCCCCCTTACAACCCTTTTGTTGATGCTAAGACTAACTTAAGTATTCTTATCTCCCTTTTGAAGCCTAAAGTACACTTTCTCAAGGTAACTAGGGTTGTAACCCTAGCCCCCCCATGAAGTTCACCCCTACCACTCAACTGAGCGGACGTACCTTCCTTCATGGAGGATATACCGAAATAAAATAGGCATTTCATGCTTTAGGCCTTGGAGGTTAAGCCTAGTGGTCTCCCACCCCAAGACCCCTATAATCAATTGTTTCTACCACTTATTGTGGTTCTACCTTTTAACTGTTTCTGAATTCAGTTGCTTGGCCAAGTCATTTTCTGTGTTGGCCTGAAATCTATGCCCCACATTCCTAACCAGCACCATTTCACCCAAAAGAGTGCACATGAAGTGCCTAATGCTATCTTGGAGGCCAGAGTCAGACCAGTTTTCATATAAAATCTTTTGTATTATCCATTTGTGATTGAATCTTTGTGTTTATACCTGCTTTGTCTATCTGCAGCCCTTCTGTGTAACACTGGATTCCAAAACCAATCGTTGATTCGATTCACATCCTGTTCTTGCTCTACTTGCTGCTTTGGTTTGGGTTTTCAACTACAAAACCAGCAGGATTTCATCAAAATATCTAGGGCATTAATCAAGGACATCTTTCTGGTACACCTGGACGTGGGCGTCCTCAGCCTTCCCCACAGGGTTAGTGCGCATGGAATTGGAAAAGCTGGTCAACACTGGAAGGAAGACGGGTCAGATGTAGAAATTTAAGGGAGGGGAGTGGGCAGCACAGTTCCCTCCACAACGTTGTGGGCTAGACCCTCCCCCCAAGGTAGGAGTTGCGGCTCGGGCTGCGCATGTCGATGTGAATGACCTTGGGGGAGGGGTCGAGGGATGCTGCCCAGCCCATAACATCATCCACCCCCAGTGCCCCCGACAGTTACGTCGCCTCCTCCAATCGATGGTGGGCGACGGGGAGGGCTTGGTAGTGGGCGAGGGTGTCAGCTGCGGGGTCAGGGCGCGAGGCCAGGCTTGCTACCTGGGACATAGTTGGCTGGGACATTGTCAATTAAAAAGAGCATGCGACGAAAGGCTTTGAGAGCTGTGAGAAAGCGAAACAGTGGCAATGAGGGTAAATTGGTACAAATTTCGTACGAGATTCATGCGAATCTCACATTCTCATGAATCTGTGAATCTGGCGTGAATTTATAAGTGAAGTTGGGTGCGTGAATTTTACATTCACGCAAATCTCACCAAATGTGTTGACCCATATGCGCATATGCGGCTACTTCAAAACTCTAAATTGCACACATTTGTTGGATCTTACTTTCGGCGAAGATAGCACGACAAAAACCCACGATAGCACCAGGTTACGAGCAAAACACAGCAAAAATAGGTGAAATCCACAGTACTGGGAATCTCGGATTCAAATGGCCGGTTCACGAAGGGTACACGGGGACACGCAGAACGCGAGAGCCAGGTTCCAACACTGGCTCTGACCCCCAAAACCCGGAAACCGCACAAAAACGACCCCGGAAATGGATTCGGCAACCCCAAAAACCCCCAGAGCCAACACCTCCCCACAGGGGACATTAGGGACGCGCGACGGCCCCGAGAGCCATAGCCAAACGAATAGAGTGTAGCAAATGCGTGGCGCTGTGCACGGGGGTTCCATGTCTACAAGGTGGGTTGCTGCCACATGTTGGGTGTGTTGTGGTGCACCTTGGGGTTGTGGTATGGCGGTGAGGTGTTCTATCTGTGGGGACGGTTGGTGCGGTCTAGTGTCTAAGGACACTTCCTGCTGGGCAAGCCAGTTGGGACGTTGTTGAAAAATGGGTAGTAGAAATTGCAACTGATCCAATGGTGCTGTCACGAGGTATTCGGCACTCACGTGGGCTGGGATTTTGGGGGAAGGGCCCTTGTACCATGGGTTCGGTGGGGGCCGGGGGTGCAGGTGCATTCCATTCGTCAGAGCGGAGGAAGCTGGTGATGCCACTGGAACGTGAGGGGGGGCTCCCTCGTCAGTTCGGGCGTTTGTGCAGGAGCTGGGGCACGGCAGGGGGGGCTGTGGTCTGTGTGTGCCGCCCGCAGCGCCGCGCCATGCGTGAAAGTAGCAGAGACCATGGATTGCAGTGTGCTAATTTTAGTGCGGGCATGTTGTTTCGGCGGCTGGAGCCAGAGGGCCCGGGGTGTGATCTATGACGGAGGTGTCACTCAGCGGTCCCGGATTCCTGCAAGGCGTGTTCCGAGGGCGGCATCGACTTCCTCCTGGCTGTTGCACAACGCGGTTTTCACTGCGGTGAATGGGTCTCCCACGTTGTTATTTTCAGCATCAATCAGCTGCAGCAGCCATGTGCCGTGCTCCCTTTTCTCCTTGATGCCTACCCGGAACTGGGTCCAATTGTCAATGTGCTGGGGCGGTTTGCCTGGCCCGAGGATGATCCACCGGGTATCCATCGTTCGGGTCATCTCACACATCTTTGGTTCCTGGTGGTCTGAACCCTCCATATCAGCAGGTTCCTCCGGGGGCAGTTGTGGTGGCGCCGGCGGTGCTGGTGCACATGTACCTGCTGCTGTTGCCTGTGCCATCTGGGCGGCTCGCATCTCCAAAGGGTTATTGGGATCTGGTTCCAGCAGCCCCATGCGGATGCTCATCAGGCGCAACCTGTTGCTGTTGTTCTGCTGTGTCCCAAGGACCTCTTCAACGGTTGCTTTGAGGGCAGATTGCTCTTGCTTCACCTCGTTGATGCTGGCATTGGCATGGGCCTCCAGTGCGTTCCTGTCATCAGCCCAGGGCGCAGGGGATGTGCTGACGGCCGTGACATCCCTACGTGCTCATTGGGATCAGGTACTTCACACAGTGGTTTTACCCGGTTTAACCCGGTTGTACTCGGAAGGGGCGCGGTTGAACCGCTGAACCGCGGTTGAACCGCGGTTGAACCACCGCCAGCGCTGGCAGCGGCGGCTGCGCCAGCGGCGCGCGCTTTTCTGAAAAAAATATTTGCCCAACCACCTGAAACTGACGCGTGACAAACCTTTTTTAAATAATGTCCCACCACTGGCTGCAAGTGGTGAACGACCACTACAGCAGGTGGGGGGACCAACAGCTGGTGGACGACTTGTTCACCTTTTTTTGCACAAACGGCACGACAAAACGCCTATGGAAACAACTTGCTGACCAAATTGGTAACAAACAGAGGGCTTCCAAACAGACAAAAAGGGCTACAAAAAAAAGCTTTCACAGGATCCAATGCTGTGCGCCTCATTTTGGACCTTGGGATGCCGAAGCGAAGGTATGTGGCATAATGCACACATGCCTACAAGTGGTTCAACGTGGTTCAACGGTGCGGTTGAACCCTTATCACAAATAAACAATGGTGATTGTGCTTCATGACAACGTTTGCACGGCAAAATAATCGCTTAATGTTGCCCAAAGCATGACCATATGAGTTGCAACGTGTTGCCCGCGTCACAAATGTGAATACTTTGTGGTTTGTACCATTGGACGCTTTTTGGTGCCATGACGGCAACCCATTCAACCGCAGGTTCAACCGCGCACTTTATCCCAATTTCTCGGTTCAACCGTCCCTAGGTACAAGAAGCTTATTTTGTGGGCCGATCCTAAAGAGAAGAAACCCCGTGCAAGCACCGTCCCGTGGACACATTGCTTTCGGTCGTTTGCAACGATGGATAAAGCTTGGTCCACGTTAAGTGAGAGACAAGTACCAAAAACGACCATAAAGGATGGAAGAGTTGGGGTTCGTTGGGATGTGGATGATTGGATACAATATATAGGTGATCAAAGGGATGTGCTAGAAGGAATGCGCTTCCCAAGATTTAGGGATGATCACCCCCATGTACTTATAGTGCGTGGTGATGGGTTTCCATGTGGAGCAAGGTCATGGTGCCAAATTGCATGTGGTTTTGCAAACCACATGCAAAAAGCACGAACCTTGCTCTACAATTGGACCCTTGACCTTGCTCTCGTAAGTGAGCATGAAACGGATCTTGTGCGTGTCCTCTTTGGAGAGACACTAAAAAAAATACAACAAATTATTGACCGTGGCTACATGTTGCTCCGAGGGTGTTGGGTGCGAACGGTTGTCATTATTGGAGGCGATAGCCCTTGGCTTCGTCATATACTGGGTCTATCAACATTTTATGAAATTGGTTCAATTTATTCTTTTGCGACATGGTCTAGGGAGAAAGAAAGATGGGTAGGGTGTGAATTGCGACGAAGTACAAGACTTGAAGAAAAATTCCTAAAGTATAGGAAACAAGGAGTTAGTTGTGTTGGTGCAAAAGGGTGCATCGAAAGTCCACTATTGAAAGTGGATGACCGTATAGGGTGTGTCATCATGTGTGTTCTTCATCTTGTGATACGATGTGGTGAATACTTAACAACGTTTGTGCGCACACGAGCCACAATGTTTGCGGTACCACAACGATCCAAGGTTCAAAGCCTCCTAAAGGAAGCTAAGACCAATGTTTCTTTGAAAGGCCGGTCCTTCCCCGATGGGGAAGAGACATGGCACTTGTTTGCCAATGGGTTGCCCATTGCAAAGAGTTTGCGTCTAACACCACATGTCACCACTACCGTTGAGAACAAGGGGAAATTGCTAACCGCTATCTATTGGTGGACATATGATCCATTCGTCCAACGGTGTGCACAAATTGCAAAGGGGTTTCAAAACACTATATGTCCCCATAAACGATCACCCTACTTGCTTCGGCTGCGCAACGAGGGGGCCATCGTATTGGGTAATTTGCAACCTTTGGGGGGGGGGCATGCAACCGCGCGCCTGTCCAGCGGTTGAACCACCTCGAAAGCCGGTTACATTTTAGTGCAATCCATGAGGAAACAAGCTTCTGACAATCAAGTGTAGGATTGCATGTAATTGTTGTTCACTAAAAAGGGTCCACAGTCCTAAAGGGAATCCAAACAAGGCGCAGAGGTGTATGTCACCACGCCTAACGAAAACGTAATGGTGAAGCCGTGCGGTTTCACCAATACAGCCGCCGCCACTGGCACCTACACCACCACCGCCGTGAAATATGATCCAAGAGAAATAGGTCTCCAGTGTTTTGCACCAATGAGGTAAGAAGGTTTTCAAAAACATTCTTTTTAGCGGGTGTGGCATCTCTTGCAAGGCTTAAAAAAAGCGGTTTTCAGGTTGCTACGTAGCAATTTGTTGCTGTACCACGATAGGCGTCCAACCGTGGGGAAGCCGTAATGAAAGTGCGCGGTTGAACTCGGTTGAACCACGGTTCCACTTGCATAATTCAAAGGTACCCGAGACAAATGAGCACGTAGGGATGTTGCTCTGCAGTAGCGGCGGACGGGGATGAAAACAGTTTTGCCATCGGGGTTCCTGGTGTTGACGGGGGTTGTGGGCCTCGCTCCGTCCCGCTGCTGCGCCTGGGTGTGCTAGTAGTGGAGCCTGCAAGTGATGTTTCCTGGTTCCGGCTGGTGCTGACCTTCACCGTAGGCATGCCGATCACAACGTTCTGGGCTTTATTCTGCGCACTCTCCGCTTCAATATCACGACGGTAACCTAGCTTGAATCCCTCGGTGGCAGAGATGTACACTGTGCTCAAAGGCTCCGGCACGGCAGGTAGGTAGGTAGGTAGGTCATCTCGGGACTGGGGTTGCCCTGCAGGCGGGTCTTACCAAGGGGCTTTTGCTCACCCAGCCACCGCCCTACTGCACGTGCCCCCACAAAGCGGCTCCCCCACATGGGGGAAGGGCGCGGTCGCCGTGAGCAGTACCCTACCGCGGGTGCTGCCCAGAGAGGTGACCCACGTTTGAATGAAGTCTCACATTCCTGTCTTTCGGGCGGATGATACGCGGGGGAGGGTCCCATCACACATCCTCATCAACCTCTGGATTCTGGGACCCAGGGGCCCGGAGCTAAGCCAAAGGCCCTGTCCTGCAGGCAGCCCCACCTGGGTTCGTTTTCAGTAGGCGTGAGACGACTTGAAGAAGCACGTGCTACGGGACTCGCATGCCGTGGCGCGTACTCACGCCTCCTGACTCGGTCGAGCTTGCGCTCTCCCGGGGGGCCGGGGTTCGAAGTAGGTCGTTGTGGTTGGTTGGTCGGTTGTTTAATGGTAGAATACCGGTGTTGTGGTGCGTTAGTGGGTATGGTCGTCGGCGGGCGTGGCACATCATGGTGTCGCCAACCCATGGAACGCCATTCCTGTTTCGACCCTTGCATGCCTGCCTGATTTGGTGTTGGCCGGGTTGCGTGCGGTCAGTTTATTGTTGGGTCGGTTTTCTGCAGCAGTTTGGTTGGTACCCGGTCGTGGCAGCCGCCTTATGGCCGGCTTGTGCCTCGTGGGGTCGATTGCGCTGCAGCCCGCGTTGGTGTAGCCGAATGTTGTCTGTGTTGTCCTCTCGGTTAGTTCTGAGGTTTGTTGGGGCCGGCCTGTCCGATGTGGCGGTTGGGTTGTGACCGGGGCGTGCCCGGCGCATTGTGTTGGTTCGCCGTTCTCGTGGCCGCCGGTGGTCGGCTCGTCCGGGGTTGTGCGGTGGCCCTTATGGGCCTGGCCAGCCGCGTTTGGTCGCTGTAGGCTGTCCACCACATCATTTGTTTCCCGTCAGGCTTGTTTTGTTGTGGTTCGCCCGGTTGCGTGAGCCAGCGAGTTGTTGGGGCCTCCATGGCCTTCGTCCAAACCCTCGTGGAAGACGACTCGCCGTGCTGCGGGAGGCAGCATGCGGCGGCGGCGCCGGGATCGGCCAGGGTTCCTTTTTTGCTAGTGCCGGTTCCGCGCGCCGCCCTGCATCCCTGGGGTATGAGGGCTGCCTCGGTCCCTCCGCGGGGCGAATGGTCGGAGGGGGCTTCTGTGTGTGCCGGAGGGGGAACCCACCCCGGACGGTGGCCTCTGGTGGCGTCCTAGGGAGTTATGGCGTGCCGTTTGCCTGGGGGCTCTGGGAGCTCTTGAGACCTTGGTCGTTGGTGTCCCGAGGCGTGTCCCTGGTATCCCGGGGACCCACGGATGGCGAAGATGTTGTGCCGTTGCATGGCTGTACGGATGCGCAGGGCCGCGCGTCGGTGCCATGGCCAGTGTAGCCCGTTCATTTCGTCCGGGCTATAGGTCCCCATATGCGGCATGAGCCGAGTGGCCACGTAGTGCCACTGGCCGGGGTGGTCCATGGTGTTGGGGGGTGCGTGCGGTTCCGCCCGATGGCCGAAGGCGACGTCCGCCATGGTGCGGGTTTCCTCCTCGAGGTGGCGGGATGGCGAAGTAAGCAGCCATCGAGTGCTGACCGCCAGGGTGAGTCGCTCCCCTGTGGTGATCCTGTTGATCCTTAGGTCCAGGTCTTGGACCGCCGCCTGATCCGCTTGGGCGCTGGTGCGGCGGGCGTTGTTTTTCGAGCGCGCGTAGTCTAGATGCGCCCGCCCCCATGCTGGGGTGCTCCCCGCCGGCTGGTTGGCAGGCTCGGTAGCGGTGTTGGTGCCCGTCTCCACACGCGTTCCGCTCCCTTGGGCGCTGTGCCGGGGGGGTTCATACGGGGTCTGGTCCGCTGCCCCGCTTGCGGTCGCGTGCCCGTCATCCGTGGCGGCGGTGGATTCAGCTTTCACCTTCAGGGCGGCGTAATCGCGCTGGAGGTGTGTCTAGCGGGATACTGTGAGGGGTGCGCCGCCTGTATGATCGTCTCGTGGCTCGGGGTGGCCGTGCAGGGCAGCCGGCGTTGGATCCGTGTGGGGGGCACTCCTGCAGGACTCCATGAAGGAGTCAAAACAGTCTTCATCGCGGGTGTGTCCGCCGGGCGACGTTCCCCTGTCGGCCGCACGCTTGGGCGTGTCGGAGGTGGTTTCCCAAGCTCCGACCCTGCCTGGGCTTGACGTGGGCCCCGTGTCGGTGCCTCCCCGGATGTGGCGTCCCCCCGCGCCTGCGTTGCTGCGGTATGCTGGGGCTGCCGATGGGGCAGCGCTCGCGTGGCCCGTGGTCTGCGCACCGTGGGTGGTTGGTGGGGGGGGGACGGCGGCATGCCCAGCGTCCGGCGTCAGTTCCCCAGGTCCCGTACCTGGTTGGCCAGCGTCCGGTGCCCCGCTGCTTTCGCGTGCTGCCATGTCCTGCAGGCGATTGGCCAGCGTGCTGGCGTGTTGGTTTTTTGGCTGGCCCCTCACCCCGCTAGGTATCTCCGCTCGGGGTGGTCCCCGGGCGGGTAGGTCCGCCGCTGGCAGTGGCGCTTCTTTCCGCTGCGGGGGTCCCCCCGCTTCCTCTGTGGCGTCCACCGTGGGCTCCTCACGTTGTGGCTGGGCGGGCAGTGCGGGCGCCGACGTGGCTGCGTTGTCTGCAATTTGCGTTGCCTCTTGGGTTTGGTCATCTGGCGCGGGTGCCGGCCTAGGCAGGCCTCCCAGGTGGCCTGCCAGTGCCCGCGTGCCGCCATTTCCCTCCGCCGCGGCGAGCCTGGCTGCCGGTGTCCCGCCCTCAGGATGCAGGAGCCCCGTCACAAGCTCGCAGCCTGGCGCGTTTGCCAGCGGGTCGTCAGCCGGGACGGTGGCGTGCCTCGGGTCCAAGTCCGGGTACGGGCTCGGGCCCGGGTGACTGCCAGATGGTGTTTCTGTGGGCCGTACTGCCGGTCCTGCTGGTGGGTCGTGGCGTTGTTGCGGTGCCGGTTCGGCCTGTGCCGGGGCCCGGCGGATGGTATCCCGGCGCCGACGTGCTGGGTGTCGCTGGAGCTTGGGGACTGGGGTTGCCGGTGGGGATGTGGGCCTGGGGGCGCATGGTGCCGAGGGGTCGTTCGGGCTGGGCTCTGGTGGTGTCAGTCGGCGTAGCGGTAGATGTCTGTGTGGAAGGGCCGTCGGACGGCGCGTGTGTGGGGCTCTTCGTCGGTCCGACTGGCGGACTGTGGTGCGGGTGGGCCTCTGGCTTGGCCTGTGTCGGGGTTGCTGGCTAGTGGCCGCGTGTGGACGCGTCGGGTGGTGTTTGGTGTTGTGGACCTGGGTCGCCTGCAGGGCCCGGGCCTGGGCCCGTTTGCGGGTGCACGGTGCGGAGGGGTTGCTCGGGCCAGGCGCCTGCGGCCGCCGTATTCGTGTGGCTGGGCATGGTTCCCCTCCCAGCAGGTGATGCTTGGTGCTCCCGGAATGCTGTGGCTGCGTGGTGCTGCGGCTGGTTTTGTTGCGCCGCCCGTTTGGATGCGCGTTCTTACCGGGGGCTCTGTGGCGTGCGGGGCCCCGATGGCGCCGGAAGACACGTAGTCCGTGTGGCGTCGGTGGTCTGCAGCCGGTGTGGTGAGTGGACGGTTGCGTGGGGGGCGGAGGTGGACGGGCTGGAGGACGTGGAGGTCGTCGGGCTCTGTGGCACGCCGGCCCGCGATGGTGCCAGAGCGCGTACATTTGTGGCCCTGGTTGCGGCTGTGGCACGCGACCGGCGCTGGGTGGTGCTCGTCGCTGTTCTCCGGGTGGACGTGGAGGAGCTGTTGTGTCGAGCACCTCTGGGCGTCCTCCTGGCCACTGCCGCCTTGCCGTACGTGCCCGGCTGCGGCGATGGAACGAGTGGTTGTTGGGCGCCCCGTGCCACTGGCACGAGTCTGCTGGGGAGGGGTATCCCCCTCCACGTGAGATAGGCCGCCATCAGTCTCTCGGGTGCTCCCTTGACCAGGCCCCCGCTGCGGCAGAAAAAATGCGCTAATCTTTACCATGGGCGCCGCAAACGATCCCCATGGCCCACCCCGCGTCCCCCACCAGCCAGCCAAAGGTGAACGGGAGGCGGGTGGTAAGGGTGAGGACGGTGGGGTGCCAGTGGCCGCGGTTCATGGGGCCGATGGGGCCCTAAGTATCCGGCAGATTGCCAACGGGGGGTAGGCTGCCCCGTGCACGCAGTGTGTGGAGCGTGAGGTCGTCAGTTTGGGTTTCGCGCGGCGGCGGAGCCTCGCAGAGCCGCGGCCGACGGCAAAGTGGGCAGGCATGCAGGTGCGCGATGCATGGGCTGCAGAACGAGTGCAGCTGCTCGGCTCTGCCGCAGCCGAGGTCATGCCCAAGGAGCAGGGCGTCGTTATCGTCGACTATTTCCCAGCAGACGTTCCACGGGTCCCCAGGCCCCCGCGGATGTGGAGCTTCATCGGCGGTCATCCTGAGGAGAGGTACAGGTCTTGGGACAATTGGTTTACTTTACGGGAGTGTGCACGCCTTCGTGCAGTGAGGTGTGGTGGTCGGTGCGATTGCAGTTTCCCGGGGGTCAGTGTGTGTGGCTAGTCACTGGATTACGCGGGATGGTACTGGATGAGGAGGTTGTAATACATACGGCGGTCGTGGGAGGTCTGTTGTGCTTCCTGTGCGTACAGCTTGATGCGGTGCTGCAGCTGTGCGTCTGCCCTCTTGACGGCGGTGAGTTGCATGTGACGTACTGTGGCTTTGGGTTCCGGGGCGTGTTCGGCGATGACCCTGTAGAGCTGGAGTGGTACCGCTCCCCTGAGCAACGCCTCCTTGATCTTCGGTTGCCGCATCAGGCGCCGGACCCCATTTGCCGGCGGCGCGGTTGAGCCCCATCCGCTGTGTTGTACTATGGTGTCCTCCGGTGTCCACGTAGCCAGGTGGTTGCCTCCTTGAGCCAGCGGGCACTGTTTGAAGTGTTCCCACGTCTCCGGCTGTTGGAGGCGGCAGGGGTATATGGTGTATTCCAGTGGTATGTCGATACCTCATCTATCATACCAGCGTGCCACTGCGTCCAGGAGGGGCAGTTGTCCAAGCAGGAGTTGGGCCCGTCGTGCCTGTAGGTTTTCGGCAGCAGGGACGGACCAAGAGCTGAGAAGTATAACGCGGTTTGCAGGTCATGTTGGAGGCGTTTCATAAGGGTGTTCTCGGCGTGGCTGCCTCGGTTGTGCGCCACGGCCCGGATGGGTTGCGGGTAGTGGTACTCCTGTCCCGTGTCGTCGTAGATCCGGTCGTCTTCTACCCAGACCGGTGGTTGCCCGGGATGCGGGATCGGCGGCAGGTGTTGGAGGTGTGTGTGCATGTGGTCCTGTAGTGGCGGGTCCTCGCCGTCCGGCTTCCTTCTGGCTGTTGTACAAGGCGGGTTTCACTGCGGTGAATGGGTTTCCCACGTTGTTATTTTCGGCATCGATCAGTTGCAGCAGCCATGTGTCATGCTCCCTTTTCTCCTTAATGGCTACCCAGAACTGGGTCCAATTGTCAACGTGCTGGGGCGGTTTGCCTGGCCTGAGGATGATCCAGCGGGTATCCATCGTTGGGGTCGTCTCACGCATCTTTCGTTTCTTATTGTCTGAAGCCTCCATATCAGCAGGTTCCTCCGGGGGCGCTCGTGGTGGCGCCGGCGGTGCTGGTGCACATGTACCTGCTGCTGTTGCCTGTACCATCTGGGCGGCTCGCATCTCCAAGGGGTTATTGGGATCTGGTTCCAGCAGCCCCATGCGGATGCTCATCAGGCGCAACGTGTTGCTGTTGTTCTGCTGTGTCCAAAGGACCTCTTCAACGGTTGCTTTGAGGGCAGATTGCTCTTGCTTCACCTGGTTGATGCTGGCATTGGCACGGGACTCCAGTGCGTTCATGTCATCAGCCCAGGGCGCAGGTGATGTGCTGACGGAGTGACATGTTGATCTGCACTAGCGGCGGACGGGGATGCAAACAGTTTTGCCACCGGGGTGTCTGGTGTTGACGGGGGTTGTGGGCCTGGCTCCGTCCCGCTGCTGCGCGCAGGTGTGCTAGTAGTGGAGCCTGCAAGTGATTTTTCCTCGATCTGGCTGGTGCTGCCCTTCACCGTAGGCATGCCGATCACAGCGTTCTTGGCTTTATTCTCCGCACTTTGCGGTCTGAGGTTTGAGGTTTCATTTTGCGGGTACTAGACGCCTTTCGGCCCCGGGGGGCCACCTGATCGGGCCAGGTGATATCCTCCCCACCGAGACTTAGTGGGGGGCCCTTCATGACGCACCTCCTGACTGGTGGCTGAGTCCCCCGGGTTCACAGGGCTCGGAGCCCCGTCCCTCCCCGGCTTCCCCATTTCGCACTCCAGGGTCAGTGCGTTACTTAGCAGCCGTAGCTGCAGGCGCTTACCCACTGCGTCGCTCCCCTGATGTGTGGTCGCCTGGGGCGCCGGCGCCGCCAGGCCCGTGCTACTGCATTGTCGCCACTGGCACCCCCGTGGTCTGGCGCGGAGGCTGCCTAGCCTTGGGGCTAGTGCGTGGCGCGGTGCGCCACTACTGCCTTGGCGGTTGCAGTGCCCTGGTTGTGTGTGCGCGGCGCTCGCGGCCGGTTCGGGGGGCTTTGGCCGGTGCCGGGTTTTGTGTCCTCCCCGTTTCCCCCTTCCCGCCCCGCGTTCCCTGCGCTGTGTGTGGCGGGCCGTCCCCTCTGGGTGTCCCTTGTCCTCGCTCGCTGGTACGCCATTCCATGCGGTCTGTGCGTTCCGCGGGCTTGGTCCGGTTGCCCTTCTGGTTTTCCCCGCCTGTCCTTTGCGTGCGTGTGCGCTCGCGCCCTCCAGGCGTCCGCGCCCCCCCCCTCCTCGGGTTGGTGTGGCGCGCGCACCTCGCGCGGTCCCGCTGCTGGGCGCTGGTAGGGCCGGTCCACGCGGTTCGTGCCCCTCCGCGTGTCCTGCCTCGGTCCAGTGCTCAGTTTGCGTTGCTTGGGGGGGGGGCGGCCGGGTCTCGTTTCCCCCTACCTGTGCCCGCCCCGTGGGGTGGCTGCGGGCGTGGGAACTCGTTACCAACCCCACCGCGCGCGCTCTTGCAAGCTGGCTTTGCGCGCTGTGGGGGCAGAACGCGGTCGCCCGGGCGGGGCGCCTCTTGCCTGGCTGTGGGGCGTCGGGGGTCGGGCACTCTCCCAGCCCCGACCACTCGTCCTTTCGGGCGTGCGGCCGGGGCCCACTACCCATTGGCTGTGGGCGCGGGAAGTGCGGGCGTGGGGACCCGTCACCAACCCCAGAGCGCGCGCTCTTGCGAGCTGACTTTGCACGCTGAGGGGGCGGCATGAGGGTGCCCAGGGGGGGGGCGCCTCTTGCCTGGGTGTGAGGCGTCCGGGGGCGGGCGCCCTCCCACCCCCGACCACTCGTCCTTTCGGGCGTGCGGCCGGGGCCCACTACCCGCTGGCTGTGGGTGCTGGGGGTGCGGGCGTGGGGACCCATCACCAACCCGAACGCGCGCGCTCTTGCGAGCTCGCTTTGCGCGGTGTGGGGGCGGCATGAGGGTGCCCGGGGGGGGGGGGCGCCTCTTGCCTAGGCGCCCGGGATTGGGCGCTCTCCCACCCCGGACCGCCCGTCCTATGGGGCGTGCGGCCGGGGCCCACTACCCACTGGCTGTGGGTGCGGGGGGTGCGGGCGTGGGGACCCGTCACCAACCCCACCGCACGCGCTCTTGTGAGCTGGCTTGGCGCGCTGTGTCTTAGCCCACGCAAACTGCACCCCCCTTTTGGAAGAGAAGGACCTAAAAAATGACCGCCTGAAAAACTATTTTTTTTGGACATTTGCAACACACATGACCCAGATACCACCGAAAAAATACAATTTTACCCAATTTGCTGCTTTTTTTCACTTTTTGTTTTTTAAAATAAACTGTTATTTTGTCTGATTTGAAGGGTGTGTTTTACAGATCTTGTCGTTTTGGTATTTCAAAACCCAATTGGTGTGTGCCTGTTCGGGAGCTCATTTTCAAAAATGACATTCTGCAGGTCTCCAGTTGCACCTATCTTTGTCATGCGAAATAAATTGCTTTTTTATGTCCCTGAGTGCGCGAGGCCTGGCGCACTCAAGGTCATGGAAACAATTGTGTAAGAAGGCAACAAAAACAAGACAGGAAGCGCACAACATACAAACACTGAAATGAAAGCTCGGCAAAAATGTGAAAGCCCTTAAGGGCATAGAATTGCATTCGCGTCGGCAACACATGACTGCAAAAACCAGGAGAAACACTTGGGTTAATGGTGGCTTACTTCTTCTCCGGTCCAGCAACCTTAGACAACCTTGAACCCAGGCTTCTGGCCACCGCACTTGTCCCACTTCGAGAGGCAACGGTACCACGAGACGGCTGGGCACCAGAACGCGAGGGCGGCTTGAACTCTGCACTAGCGGTCGCAGCAGTTTTCGCTTTCTTCTTCGGCACTTCATTACCAGATGCGGGGCTTGCATCGAAGTGAGCGGCGGCTGCCCGCTTGCGCTTCTGCTGGGTCTCCAGTACTTGCTCCGGATCCTCTTCTTCCTCCTCCTCCTCCTCGTCGGTATCATCGTTGTCTGATTTTGTGGGCTGGTCCGATTCCTTCTCTTTTCCTTTTGCCTGTTTCTTGCTACTCGAGGGGATTCCCTTTCCGGCTGCAGTACCCTGAGTTGGTATAACTTTGGCAGTCTCCTTCACATTGGCTTGCATTGGCAAAGTAGGTGCAGGCGCAACAGGCTCAGTGTCGTCAGCGGGCGCCTCAGTCACGACATCTTCCTGTACGGCCTCTGCAGCATGCACCTGCTGGTGCCCTTCATGCCCTCGGTTGCTGTCCAAAACCCACAGTGGAATGCCACGCTGAAGCCACTCTTCTTGAGTATCCCAAGGTGCAGCTGTTGCTCCCTGCTCCGTCTGATCAGCCTTCAACATGTACGGCATGATGATTGCATGCAGTGAAGTGCATGAAGTGCACCAAAGAGGAAGCCCTGAAATTGGCATATGAACACATATCAGGCAAAGTTGGGGAAAGATGGAAACATACACAATCACAGCCATAGACCCCTCATTCCATGGACTCAAGACCTTCCCTTGACTCGCCAACATGATGCCCTGAACCAAGTCAAATGAGATGGTTAAATGCCATGTGTCAAAAGTGACTACACAAACCCCAAAAATGTGTTCACTCCCAAGCCTCCAAATCCTAGCCCAATAGGGGAGGTGGCGTGTCATGGCCTAGAGTAGCACTCAGGACCATGCCCTACCCCAACATAACCTTGGTTGGACTTGGAGTCGATTGGGCTTGGAGAACTGCCCCATGAAGATGACCTCATAACCTAGCAAAATCAGGCAAATCACACCATAGTGCCCAAAATTTAATTATATACTCAAAAATGCATACGGCAAATATTCCAATGCTCCATGCATGTGTCAAACCGGAAAGTAATATACAAGGGTGATATAGACCAAAGGTCCATACCCAAGAATATCCCATCATGGGCTCCAAAACCCCTCCTGTTATGTACATGACATGCTTCACAAGTCAACTCATGAATTTGAGACCTAATTTTGTGAGGCCTCGTGTGCCACGCCAAAGTGACCACCTGATCCGGCATATGGTGTGGTGCAACACCGAAAGCATGTGCCAACAGATGAGCAACATACCATAGTTCACAGATCTCTGGGCACGTTACTGTTAGCCGACCAGTTGAGCACATAAAATACAAAAATGACCATAAAATGAGGTCAAAAAAATGCAAATAATGCCAAATTCAAGATAATTACAATATTATATAACTTCGCTCACCCATGGTATCAACATATGATTCAAAACACAACTTCTTGGGACCACTTGCAAACAATCCCCCCACTTGGATCCCCACATGGACGCATATGGACATCTTCGAACCTCCACCCAACACGCACAATGAAAATGGGAAAATTGATAGTGGCGCTTGTGGGTCGCTTCGTAAGCCCTCCCACATGCACTATCTGAGCGGTAGACTTAGTCTAGCGCTATGAAGCTCACCACTCGGACATCAGCGAGGCCCTTGCCACGTATGACTCCACATATCTTCCTACAAACGGAGATATATAACATGGGCGTGAGCATATCGAAGCACATACCATGCATATAACACATACCCTCTAAAAGTGGCTCCCACCATGATATGCCATGCCCCTCCATGGACATAACTTCACGTTAAAGATACGTAAGAACCCAAGGAAAGTTTCTATGCAACAACAACACTCATGCGGTACACTCGAAAGTCGCATTCAAATACTCGGTTGCACATAAGGTTTGGAATCGATTTTGGCGATTAATCGATTAATCGATTGATCGGCAATGATTGGCAAGCCAAACAAAATAATTGCAATCTACCGATTGCTTTGCTACCTGCATTCAAATCGAATCGATTATTTCGGCGCGCAGCGGCACACCACAGTTGAGCCGCCAGTGCAATCAGCAAGGAATTAAAAATGGCAAACTGTCGCTGAACTGGAGAAGAAGCGAAAACGTATGATGCACACCACTGTGATTTTTCTTTTTAAAGGCACCGGGGTTACGAGCACCAGGCAAAACGCAATAAACACAGGTTGCAAAAAAGAGTCTGAAAGTCAGCTTCTCAGCAGTGCCGGTGTGATAACACCACGACTGTTACATGGACGATGGTTGCAGCATGAAACAGCGCGTACAACCGCCATCGCGAACCTGAACCTGATGCATGATCATCCTGATTATAATGATCAGAATCTGAACGACAACGAGATCACTGAACGTCAAAGCAGCAGCACTGAGGAGACTTTCCACTCCAGCAGAAGTGGCAGGCGTCGCAAGGTACTGTCGCGCCTTTCTACTCAGGTTGGGAAAAGTGGTGATTGTAATGATCAGAATCTGAACAACAAATACGCACGCTTAAGGATAACAATACAAAGCGTGCGTGTAGTTGTATGCGGCGAGCAACCTGCAGCCGAGCGTTTTCCTCTTTCATAGCGTGCGCGAGATCACTGAAAGTCAAACCAGCTGCGCTGAAGAGCCGTTCTACTCCAGCAGAAGTGGCAGGCGTCGCAAGGTACTGTCGCGCAATCCTACTCAGGTTAGGAAAAACAGTTCGGTGTCGACGCCACCATTCTATGACATTCGTCTGCATGCTTTCTACTGGCAGTGCCATATATGCTGACAGTTCGTCGTCAGGTTGCAAATCTGGAACATGAACACCTGGACCTGCTGCCTCTTCGAATTCATCCTGAAGAAGAGCTGACAGTCCTGTCTTCTTTTGTGCTGCAGGGTTTGGTTGAGGGCGTTCAGCATGCTGAGGCGGCCACTTCTGTGTCCATTGCGCCCTGCAGGCTTCAACAGCAGTGTCCTTCTGTCCCTGTGAAAGAAACCTGAAGGACTTCAATCGAGGATCAAGAAGTGTGGCAATACTATATTGTTCAAAGACATGGTCTGGCAGAACCTTAATGAAGCGATCCTCCAAAGCTGTTCGCAGGTTTGCACGTGCTGCTCTGACCTCTGGTGTAGTTTGTTGCGGTTGAACAACTGAGTCGTCCCAATTGCACACTATCTCACCTTTGTGAACCTTGTGGATGAGCATGTACACTTTTGAGCGTGTTCTCTTGCGCTTCTCGAGGTCGGCATGTTCATTTGCTTCACGCTCCTCGTTGAACCGCGCAATGAAGGCCTCACAGCCACTGAGATTCTCAAGCGGCTCCCATGTTTGGGCGGAGGCAGGAAAACCCTTCCACTGGACCAGCCATTGCTTTTCACTGTTGCCTTTGTCGTTCTTTGCCATGCCTGGCCCTGACGGCTGATTAGATGTAAAGTGTTTGGAATTATGGTACCGTGATGACGTCATCAAGATGACGTCATCAGTGATACCGTGATGACGTCATTGTGGTGACGTCATCAGTGATGGCATGATGATAAGCAAAGATGACATCATCACAGAAAATCCTAGTGAATTTTTTATGTGCAACAAAAATTTTGTTGGAAAATGAAAGATCCAAAAATGAAAAAAAACACACTGTGAGAAACAACCCATTTGAAGGGGCAATAATTTGAACAATTGGTTATTTTTTGCAAAACAATCGGAAAAAACTGATTATTTGAAGGGGCAATAATCGGAACAATCGGTTATTTTTTGAGAAAAGATCAGAAAAAACTGTTCATTTTTTTTGAAACCAATTCCGAACCTTAGTTGCACGGTCCAAGAGTTATTTATCACTTTCTGGCCTGTTGACCATTATTCCTTGCTACACCGGGCATGTGTACACATCAAAGGCGTTTGATGCTTTGTAAATTAAGTTGAGACCAAGGCTGTTCTAACCCAATTCTCGAAGTTGGTATTCCTTGCCGTGAGCCGGAGATATGACCTTTCAAAGTGGCCTCACGAATCAATTTTGTTTCTCCTTTATCTCCAAGAAAAACGAAGGGGATAACCAAAGGAAGGTTGATTCGTGATCAGGGAAAAATGTAGGACCACTCGAGATTCATCATATCAAGTGCGGCGATGTCAAAGTCGAAAATCCGATTCTGAAAGTCTGAAAAAAACGGATTAATTTTGCGAGTGTATAACCTGAAAATTGCGGAAGCAACGAACCCTTTACTGATGAAATCTGACCCTTCATCGGGGTCTCCGCCAAAATATCTGCAAATAACAGTTAACCAATCGGTTACCGCAAAATCGCGAGGCAACTGACAGTCGCCAATACATTGACAATCAGAACAAAAGGCGGAAAAATTACGGAAACATTATGATAAAAAAACCCTGTTGATTCCTGATATTCTGATATATAAATCTCAGCCGGCGGCGCCTCGGTATTGAATATGGCCGCTCATAGCTGAAATAGCCAAACCTATCACACTATCACATCAGGTTAGGTCAGGTGGATTGGAGAGTATGATATCAGACAATGGCGGCTTGCCGGCACATAGATACACACCCCAAGTGACCCAAAAATGGCCACGGGGGTCCGAACCGCCTTCACCCCCCTTCTCAGAGCGTTGTATCCGCTCGGAAGTCAGTGAAGAGAGGACGGGAGGACCCCAATGGGCTCCAACCCCTCCCCCCCCATGTCCCCTGGACACATGGAGGCCCCACACACGTTGTAGGCGTCCCCCCTGCCCCAAGGGAGGGGTGAGGACACTCATAATCGGCGCCCTACGCCATATCCGGTCTCCTCTTGATCTACAACATGGACCAAGGGGATCAAAGATAGAGAAACGTCGTCGGTCGACCTAAAAAAGTATACCACAATGAAATATACATGTGGAGATCGAGTGAAGGGGGTATATGGCCAATCAAGGCCCAAAAAACTCCGGATGGACCCCCTCACCCGTCTCCCGAGCACAGAAACAAACAAAAATGCCAAGGGGAATCCATTACGCTGCTACTGCAGCCACCAAATGGACCAACACGTCCTTGACATCCAAAGAAATGTTCTTTTTCTTCAGATACTCCATCCAGACCGTGGTGTACCTCGGCACAAAGCTGCTGGGAGGCTCCCACGAATCCCTGGATGCGGTGAATCCCTTCCAACGGACCTTGTAAAGCCTTCCCTCAGGCGTCCCAGAGTCCGGCTTGTCCGTCAGGATCCTCTCAGCGGTGAAGTCGTCCTCACCCTCGTCGTCCGAGTCCACATCGCCGGCCGTGAACTCGAAGGTGACGGGACGTCCGCTGGGGTCTGGTGCTCGGGGACGAAGCTGGGTATGGTCGCGGTCCAGGATCTTGTTATCCCCCAGACGAACCGCATACACATCCTGCCTGACCTTCCGCACGATTACCCCCGGCACATACCAAGATGCCTGCTGATGCCCGGACAGGACATCCTTGTGTTGCCGCTCCACCCATACAGTGTCTTGGAGAGCATACTTCTGGACTTTTCCCTGCTTGAAGTACTTGGCCCTCTTCTCATGCTCATCCTGAAGTGCTTTGCACACCTTGGCCGCCGTGACGTCCGCCTCAGCCATCATAGCATTCGCATCCGGGGCCACTTTGCCATGGTTCAACCACGGGAGAGTGCGTGACACTCGATCCCGTAGGAACAGGATACGATGTAGTGACAGTCCAGTGGGCCCCGGAAGGTAATGTTACGCCTGGAGTACTCTCCACAGCGAATTATACCAGTTCCGGCCCGGTTCGCCAATGTGCAGCTGGCGGAACGTCTCGAACATCTGCCGCCCGGCCACCTCAGCCCGGCCATTTGACCGGCTGTGGTACGCCACGGTCTTGGCCTGCCGAATCCCCATTTGCTTGCACATTGTCTTGAACCACGTCCCCGGGAATTGACTGCCCCGATCGCTGCAGATGACAGCTGGGACATCAAAAAACGTCAGCCAATGCCTGATCATGGCATTAGCGACGGTCTCGGCCTGCAGACCCACTCCATGCTTGTCCTTCTTGTCCTTCTTCTTGGACTTCTTGCCAGGGACCGCCACGATATACCCGCTGTGCCTATCCACCGCCAGGATGACACAGTCGTGGGTCTCTCCTTCCAAGGTGACCTCAGGCATGGCGAATACATCCATGGCCACGGACCGCATAGGGGCCTCCGGTATAGCCGTATACACCGGGTTGCCCGCTGTGGAATGGTTGGGGCTCTTTGTGGCCCCACACACGGCGCAGTCGCTGCAGTACTTGTCCAGGATGGCGTAGTACCCCGGTGGGAACTTGAAGCGCCACTCCAGGTCCTGCTGCATCTTGTCCCGACCAGGATGCATGAGCTGGGCGTTATGCCAGTGGTCAACGAGCTCCTCCATTCGGCTCTCAGGGACCAATGGCTTGTCCCTGAGGAATAGTTTTTCACCATCCTCGGTCAAGCCCTCGGGCCATTCCAGCACTCCAGTACTTGCTCCAGTGCTCGGATGCCGCAAAGTCATCCGACCAGTCCTCTGTAAGCACCGACCTGACTAGCTCTACAGGGGCCACCATCCACTGCTCGAGGGTTTCCTCTCGAATAGCTTGGACTTGGGCGCCCCGGAACTTGGCCAGGTCTGTACGGTTTGCCATCACCACAAAGCACTTGACCCCCCCTTGCTCCATGGCCTTCTGCATCTCGATGATGCGTTTGGCCTCCCCAGTCTCCTCGGCGTCCTAATGGCTGGATATGTCCATCCATGCCTTGCCCGCGGGGTAGGCCCATCGACTGAGGCAATCCGCCACAGTGTTGTCCTTCCCGGGGACGTACACGAAGCTGAGGTCGAACTTGGCGAACGTCTCATGCCATCGGGCCCTTCTTGCCGCCCGTCCCGAGGGGGTGTTGACGTGCTCATTGTGCCAGCTCTGCAAGGACTGACAGTCCTTACAAACCACCACCGGTTGCAATCCGATGTGACCAGACCACTTCCTGAGCGCACAAACAATGGCGCACGTCTCCTTCTCCCTCGCGGTCCAGGTTCGACGTTGGCCCTCGGCCAGGATCCGGCTCCAAAACGTCACGGGCACGTGCGACCCGTCATCCTGGACCTGCTTGAGGACTGCCCCTACAGCATAGTCCGAGGTGTCCGTTCGTAGCACGAATCCCTTGTCTGGGTCCACCAGGAAAAGCCCCAGCTGCCCCAGGAGTGGCTCCCTCAGGCGGCTGAACGCATCTTCGGCCTCAGGGGTCCAGGCAAGCTTCTTCTTGCTCCCCTTCCGGCCATCGAACTTGCCCACTTGCAACTTCTTATGCAGCGGCCCCGACAGTTCTGCATACATCCGGACATAGCCCGAATAGTAATTGCAGAACCCCATGAAGAATCGGAGTTCGCTGATGGTCTGGGGCTTCTCCCAGTGGTGCAGGGATGCCAGCTTCCCAGGCATGGGACGGCGTCCCCCGTGACCAACCACATGACCCGCGAACTCCACTTCCTTCACGAAGAGTGAGGCTTTGGTGGGCTTGCACACCATGTTGTGCTTGTCCAGCTCGCTGAGCACTCGGCGCAAATCCTTCTCATGCGCTTCGATGAGCTCGTCCTCAGTCATGTCCTCCGTACCGGACCCCATGATGATGTCATCCAAAAAGAGTCGGCACAGTCCCGGACAGGACCAAGTAGGTCCACAATCATGCGCTGGAAAGCGGGGTTGCCATTCTTGGCGCCCATAGGCACCACTTTCCACTGCATGGGCCCCAGCGGCGTCAACATCGCTGTGCAGACCTGGAGTCGGGGTGTAGCGGCATCTGGTGATAGCCGTGTTTCAGGTCTAACACCGGGAAGAAACGCTTTTTCTGTTGTTTTTGGAGGATGGTATTGATCAGAGCAAGCGAGTACGAGTCGTGCTCGGTTTGCTCGTTCAAACCCCTGTAATCAACCACCAACCTCCACTCGCCCTTCTCTTTCTTGGGCACGATGAAGGCTGGGCTGGCCCACTCACTGTCGGAGAATTCGATCCAGCCCCGCTCAATAAACTCGGCCAACAACTTCTTCATGGCCTCGGCCCGATTGCCCTGAAGTTGGTACTCCCGATGACGATAGATCTTGGGGTTCGGCTTCAGCTTGATCCTCGCTGTGCCGAACCTCCCACGATCTGGAGGGTTGTTGTTGGTGACGCCACTGAATAGCCGCGGATAGGCATTGATCAGCCTCTCATTCAGCTCGGCGACCTTCCGGCTCTCCTGGGCCTCTCCAGCCGCTTGCTTCGGTATCGATACAACCGACCGCACTGCGGTATAGGCCTCTTCCAGGTCCGAGTCCGACTTCTCCTCGTCCGATATGCCGTCTTCATCGTCGTGGGGAGCTCGTCCCACCGATAATCTTCAAAAAATTGCGGCATCAGCGTGGTTCTTGTCGTTACCGGCCCCTACTCTTGGAAGATCCGATGTCGGTGGGTCCGACCCAACCGGACAATCATATTGGTCCGCGATGTGATCCATGACCCTCGCCACGAACTCATCCTTCTCGTACTTGCCGGTGACCAACATCTTGTCATCCCACCAATGCGGAGATGTGACCATGTCCCGCCTCTTCTTGGCTGCCACACGGTCGTGCATCCCCATCCGCATGAAGTTGACGATGTGGTCGATCTCTGAGTGGGACAGGATGTCAATGCCATCAAGTGGCTGATCCGTCCCCTCCTTGGGCTCAAACATGACCCCCATGGGCACCGCCTCAACCCTACGGATGAATGCTTCATCACCCCTGGGCTGGGCTTGCGCCCCATCCACCATGAAAGCCTTGGTACCCCACGCTTGACCTGCGGAGGGCATTGATACACCCTTGGCGTCAATGAACAGCTCCTCTTCTGGCCCGAATGACATCTCGTTCAGGGTGATGGAGTCCAGCGTCGACTTGAGACCTTCCAGCGGCCATGGGTTGGGTCCTATGCCGGTTATGACCAGGATCCCCTTCGCCCTATCTGCGACGATCTTCTCCACCGTACGTCTGGTATTGTCCAGGGAGCCATGCCAATACATGGGCCCCCACTCCTTCAAACCCCAATGCCTGTGCCAGGCTGAGTCTCCTCGATGCCAATGCCTCCTACACTTCCGCAAGAGTGGGGCATCCCGGGAAGCGAAGACGTCGGTCTCGGCGCTTCGGCTCCCAGCGTCTGGATCATCCTGGCATACACCTGCGGCGCCATACGATACTCCGTGAGCTGAGCTCCGCGGTCTCCTCTGGACTTGGCACCCACAGCTTGCACCGCTCGGACGATCCGATCCTCTTCCTCAGCATTCGGTGGAATGATCCGCATGCATAGTCCGTGGACAGCCATGTAAGGCATTCATCATCCTCCGGGACCAGCGTCGCACGATGGGGAAGGGCTCCAATGGCGTTTCCAACCATGAAGTCATACCCGATGATCATATCCCAATCTGTAATGTCGGCCACATAGAAGTTCCCGGATAGAGTGCTTCTCTTCGCCAAATCAGGGCGGTTCAAGCGCTCATGCTCCCAGAATTCCGTACTGATAGTGGCCTCATGGGTGCCACCACCCATAATCTCTCCATTGGCCACCTTCAGGCGTACCGGTCTATGGCTGGGCTGCAGGGATTCCTCCTTGAACAACCCTCTCCGGACCAGGCTCATCTGGGCACCCATATCCACCAAAACATCCACCACCAACTAATCTTGTCTGCATCGTACACGCACCTTCAAGTGCAACTGCCGCTCGTCACCATGCGCTGTATGGACAACTCTCACGGCATGCAACTCTAGCACATCCGGGTGCATCAGGACTTCGAGGGTATGGTCACGGATGGTGTAGATCTTGGGCTGGTCCTGCCCGTCCACGGGGCTCTCCGTGGTCGCTTCTTCCTTCTTGCCACGTCCCTTGCCCACATAAACGTCCCTTGGCAGGGCGCTCCAGGGGTTGGGAGTGGCAAAACTCAGTAGTTTTGGCTCTTCCGGAGCCTTCTTCGGCACCCGATGTGCCTTCGCTTTCTCTGGGATTCCACTGATTCTGGGAGGAGAGACCTCCGAGGTCCCACTCCCGTGGGGGCTCCTCTAGACATGGCCTGCCGCAGCTCCCTCTTGCTGCGATCAGCTCAGACTTTGTCCACCACGTTGCTGGGCTTTGAGTTCCTCCAACGTCCTCAACATGTCATCAGCAACCTCCTCGATCGACCTCACGCGTCGGTCTGGGCCGGGTCCTCCACCATAGCCTTTTTTCCGCCTTTCCCTTGGCCCTTTCCTTGGCTTTTTCCACCGTCTCCGCCCTTTGCCTTCCATTCGGCAATTCGTTGCTCCTTGGGCTTCCTGTTGGGATGGGCGGCGAAGTAGGTCTTCTTGTCCTCCTCATATACCTTGCAATGCTGGTGGTCATGTGCATGGTTGTTCCCCTTGCCGTAGCAGACCCAGCAACCGGTGTGCTGCGATCTGTACTCGCGGAATGAGAGTGGCGGGTTCCCGATCCTCGGCGGTTCTCTGCGGTTCTTGGTCCCAGGGTCCAGGCGGTTCCACCCGGACCTGTCCTGCGCATTCTCCTTCATATTGTGGCTACAAACGCGAAGAAGTGGGCTTCCTCATGATCCCCCTTGGTCGTCACAGTCCAGAGATCTTGGCCGCTTCCACTCCCTTCCCCCGCGGTGCCGACCGTGTCCCCCTTGACCTCTCGGTGGTGGCGATCTTCCCGATGACTTTGATGTCCTTGGCCTTGTCGATCCTGCACGTGGGCCTCGTTCTTGGCGTTGAGCTTCAGCTCCACCGTGATGTACTTCACCATCTCGTCCAGGCTCATGCGGGCGAAGATGACCTGCATCCTCAGCGGCTCTCCGCGCCTCCACTCCACGTTGTTGAGGCACATCAGCCTCTGGCCCATGGTGTCGCCAAATACCTCCACGTAGACGGCCTTCTTCAACCCCAACATTCGGCTGGGCCCGCGGAGAACTCCATTATTCCGGCGTGGGTGTCCTCCGATGCCATGATCCGTACGGCCACGCGCTTCTTTGCTCTCTTTTTCTCTCCATCCTCCACTCTTCTCTTCCAGTGCCCGGGGAGGACGTCCTTCAGCAGGTGTCAGATCTCGCTGGCCTCATTCCAGTCCTCCACCAGCTTGAGGCTTCTTCGGTACTTGCGGATGTATCGATTCCATTCCCGGACCCTCAGTTCCCCGCGCCCCAGCGGCAGCGAAATGGACCACAAATCCTCCAACTTCTGGTTGGGGGCGTCCACTGGCTCTTCGTCCTCCAGCCACTGGAGGCAGGCCTGCTCCGTTGGGATCACTCCCTTGCGGATCTGATCCCTGAGCTCCTCCTTCAGGTCCTGCGCCAGCCTGTGTGGGAATGTCCGACATACGCACTTGTCCCTTGGCGCTCCCCTCATCTCGCCAACGACCTCCTCGGCGAAGTCCTCCCAATCCAGGATGAAGTCGTCCAGGTTGGAGGGGTTGCCATCGTAGTAGGGGATTTTGATTCTCCTGAGGTTGTCAATCCTGATGGCGTCTCCGACGTCCGCAGCCACCACTCCACCGAGACGGATACCACCTGTGGCCGGGGGGTTTGAGTACACTCCCCGTACATCCCTCTCCTCCATGGAGTGCGGTCCAGTTGGGCCTGAACCCATGGGGTTTGGAATGCGGGAAGGACTTGCTCCACCGGCTGTCCATATCCCCGTATTGGGGTCCTTCACCGACAGGTTTCAGCCTGGGTGGCCTCGACCATGTCCGTCGGCGCTACCCATGGTTCGCCCCTGCATGGTCTGGCTCTGGATCTCCTCTTCCGCATAAACTGCATGGGCAGTCGTAGTGGTCGGTCGGTCCTGGGCGGCATGGGACATCTGTACCGTCAGGCTCCTCAGGTCCGTGGTTGCGTGCCCTTCCCGCATGGACCAAGCCGGTGCCGTGTGTTCCCCGAGCATTGTGAATTCGCTGAACATGGAAACAAACGGCAGCGCACCCGGGTCAACACGCGGAGGCGCATAAGGTGCCTCTGCAGGGCCGCCCATGGGTTTATCCATGGGGCTCCTGAGGGTCTTAACCCGCTCCACCAGCTCTGCCGCTGCCGGCTTTGCCGGGAGCTCCGGACCCGGGGTGAGGGGTTGTAACTCCTCTAGCCTTTTCAGGCGTCCCGACATGTCCTCCACCAGGTAGAGGAGGCTCTCCACCACTCGCTGCTGCTTCTGCAGGGCCACCTCCAGATTCTCCCGGTACCGGTCCTGTTCCGCTCGCAGCTCCGCCATGTCTCTCTCCGCTGCCGACTGGTCATCCAGGATCCCCGCGACGTCCTCCTCTAGACCATCCTTCGCATTGTCCAGGCGGTAGAGGTGCTGCAGATGGCGTCCATGCCCAGCTTTGGGTACTTGCCGATGAGGAAGGATACGTGCTCGCAGTGGCACTCAACGTGCTTTCCACCAGATCCGGCGCATCCCACGGTTCCCGGCGCCTCGGACTCCTCCGCCATGGGTGTGTCGCCCATTCTATCCCGCGTTGGCTCCGTGTGCTGGGCCACAGTCGCCGTTCTGGCTCTGGCAGGCCTCTCCAACGCCTTGGCGTCATGCTCCAGGCTGGGCTCGGGGGCCGTGTTTGCCCCTGTGGGCGGTCTGGCCATCTCCTCGGACTCCGAAGAAGCTGTCCGATAGCCCTCCGAGTGCCCCTCGGAATCTGCAGCTGACCACAGCCTGACCGGGCTGGGATCCGTCTCCATCGCCCTGGCTTCCGCCGCGGGTTTTGGGGACCCGCGCTTCCGGTAACGCCGGGCTCTGCCGTTGCTGCCAGTCTCCTCCAACTCCTCCGCAGCGGAGTGGAGATTGCAAGCCTTGCGGCATTGCCTTTCACACATGGAGGCCAGGTCCTCCATGTCCAGCCCATGTCCTGCAAGGGCTCTCCGTTCTGAGCACCTTCTCTCTTCTCGGGCTTCGCAGTCCGGCGTCGACTCGACGGACTCCACAATCTGCACCCGGGGCTTCCTTGGGCAGGGCTCATGAGGGCCCAAGTCCCCGGTGCGGCGGTAGGGGGCAGGTACTCCTCTGCTACCATAAAGAAGGTCCCTACCAGGACCGGCCCCTGCTGTACCCCTTCCACCATAACCCGTCACTCCTAGGGTCTTGCTCCTCACCAGGGTCTGCATGCTCTTGCCCTATCCTCCACAACTTCCAACAAAAAAAAGAAAAATAAACTCCTTCACACAAGACCCTTGCAATACCCAACTCCCACGTACAATCCAAATCCAAACCACACTGCGGGCTTCCGTTCAACACGCCGGTTGTCTCACGGTGCACACAGAGACACGGCGGTGGGCATGTACAAAGAAGTGCACCAAAGAGGAAGCCCTGAAATTGGCATATGAACACATATCAGGCAAAGTTGGGGAAAGATGGAAACATACACAATCAAAGCCATAGACCCCTCATTCCCTGGACTCAAGACCTTCCCTTGACTCGCCAACATGATGCCCTGAACCAAGTCAAATGAGATGGTTAAATGCCATGTGTCAAAAGTCACTACACAAACCCCAAAAATGTGTTCACTCCCAAGCCTCTAAATCCTAGCCAAATAGGGGAGGTGGCGTGTCATGGCCTAGAGTAGCACCCAGGACCATGCCCTACCCTGACATAACCTTGGTTGGACTTGGAGTCGATTGGGCTTGGAGAACTGCCCCATGAAGATGACCTCATAACCTAGCAAAATCAGGCAAATCACACCATAGTGCCCAAAATTTAATTATATACTCAAAAATGCATACGGCAAATATTCAAATGCTCCATGCATGTGTCAAACCGGAAAGTAATATACAAGGGTGATATAGATCAAAGGTTCATACCCAAGAATATCCCATCATTGGCCCCGAAACCCCTCCGGTTATGTACATGACTTGCTTCCCAAGTCAACTCATTAATTTGAGACCTAATTTTGTGAGGCCTCGTTTGCCACGCCAAAGTGACCACGTGATCCGGCATATGGTGAGGTGCAACACCGAAGCATATGGCAACATATAATCAACATACCATAGTTCACAGATCTCTAGGCACTTTACTGTTAGCCGACCAGTTGAGCACATAAAATACAAAACTGAGCATAAAATGAGGTCAAAGACATGCAAATATTGCCAAATTCAAGATAATTACAATAGTATATAACTTCGCTCACCCATGGTATCAACATATGATTCACAACACAACTTCTTGGGACCATTTGCAAACAATCCCCCCACTTGAAACCCCACATGAACGCATATGGACATCTTGGAACCTCCTCCCAACACGCACCATTAAAATGGGAAAATTGATAGTGGCGCTTGTGGGTCGCTCCGTAAGCCCTCCCACATGCACTATCTGAGCGGTAGACTTAGTCTAGCGCTATGGAGCTCACCATTCGGACATGGGCAAAGCCCTTGCCACGTATGACTCCATATATCTTCCTACAAACGGAGATATATAACATGGGCGTGAGCATATCGAAGCACATACCATGCATATAACACATACCCTCTAAAAGTGGCTCCCACCATGATATGCCATGCCCCTCCATGGACATAACTTCACGTTAAAAATACGTAAGAACCAAAGGAAATTTTCTATGCAACACCAAAACTCATGCAGTACACTCGAAAGTCGCATTAAAATATTCGGTTGCACGGTCCAAGAGTTATATATCACTTTCTACCCTCTTGACCATTATCCCTTGCTACACCCAGCATGTGTACACATCAAAGGCGTTTGATGTTCCCCAAATTAAGTTGAGACCAAGGCGGTTCCAACCCAATTCTCGAAGTTGGTATTCCTCGCTGTGAGCAGGAGATATGACCTTTCAAAGTGGCCTCACGAATCAATTTTGTTTCTCCTTTATCTCCAAGAAAAACGAAGGGGATAACCAAAGGAAGGTTGATTCGTGATCGGGGAAAAATGTAGGACCACTCGAGATTCATCATATCAAGTGCGGCGATGTCGAAATCGAAAATCCGATTCTGAAAGTCTGAAAAAATCGGATTAATTTTGCGAGTGTATAACCTGAAAATTGCGGAAGCAACGAACCCTTTACTGATGAATTCTGACCCTTCATCGGGGTTTCCGCGAAAATATCTGCAAATAACAGTTAACCAATCGGTTACCGCAAAATCGCGAGCCAACTGACAGTCGCCGATACATTGACAATCAGAACGGAAGGCGGAAAATTATACGGAAACATTATGATACAAAAACCCTGTTGATTCCTGATATTCTGATATATAAATCTCAGCCGGCGGCGCCTCGGTATTGAATATGGCCGCTCATAGCTGAAATGGCCAAACCTATCACACTATCACATCAGGTTAGGTCAGGTGTATGGAAGAGTATGACATCAGCCAATGGCGGCTTGCCGGCACATAGATACACACCCCAAGTGACCCAAAGATGTCCACGGGGGTCCGAACCGGCTTCAGAGCACCTCCAACGGCATTCCCAAGGTCCTTTTGCTTGATCGTTGACACAGCCAGAAAGGCCACTTTAGTACGGAGGTCGGACATCGCAATTTTTGCGGCCATGGCAGGCGTGTCGTCCACAACAACCACTGCATCAGAATACCCATTGCCCAAAAGATGTTTGTCCAGGTACCACAGCGCGTGAATCAGAGGCATGAAACCACCAAGGTTCTTGTTCTGCATCTCTTCGAAATGTCCAGCGCAATACGACACATAGTTCGGCAACTGTAAATGTGATGTATAAAGAAAAATAACGGAGGCAGCAGTGCGCGAGGCCTCGCGCAAACAACGGCATCGTAACAGGCGAAAGAAGCAGATATACCTGCTTATCCAAGCGACTCGTTCTTCCGATCCACATACAGTGCTCGTCGAACTGATACGTACTGCTGGTCACGGGACCCGATAACCAAGAGTATACCGGCAACCGAACATGGTAGAATGGCACTGTGGTTGGATCCTTGTCCTTCTCCATACGCGAGAGCCTCTGGATGTCGCCGCCAATACGGTGCACAACATCAGCCTCGCCATAGAAAATGAGGTCTTTCCCCAGCATCAACACATCGAACAGCCACTTCGGAACAAATCCTGCAGTGTCATATTCAACGAAAAGGTCAGCGTTGATGACCCACAATGGGTACTGCAGATCCCGGAAACGGGCTGGCGGTGTCTCTTCAATATCCTCAATACGGCACGCCGTCAAAGAGAATTTGCTCCCTTGCTCGTCTTGCTTGGAGACATTGATCAAATCGCCAGTACTCAGCTGTGTCTGTGACGCTGCCGATGATGGTGCCTCAGTCTTCCTTTGCAGTTGTTTCCGCACGGCCAGTGTCTGTGGTAATGGAGGTGCGCCCTTGTCCCCAGTCCGCCACAGAGGTGCGCTGAGCAACGTCTTCCATTTTGGCCACGGCGACCGATACCTCGTACTTGTATCCGGCCAGTAACCCCAATTTCCCAGTCCAATTTTCAGTTGCGGCGTGCGCGGTGTGCGACTTCTGCTCGGATCTTTGCATCGGCAGCTGTACGGATGTGAAAACGTAGGTTGAGTGCGCGAGCCCTCGCGCACTGAAGCTGCAACACTGACGCATACCTGCCGTCTGGTTGACATACTGCTTATTGTCCGGATGGTCAAGATGGAAAGTAACCCATTGATCCGTAATCTGCGCGTCAATGTAGTTCTGGGTGGTCCGTAAGGTCGAGTCCTTCAGGTTCATGTGCGCACAGACTTTCCGCAATAAGCTCGGTAGATGCATCCCCTCCAGCTTCTTGAAGGCATTCCTTGTAACTTCATCTTTCCTGCTCTTTTTCTCGAGGTTCGTCATGCCAGTAACCGCCTCACGCTCGCAGTAATACGCCAGGGAGGAGATGTCCCTCCAGTTCTTGAATGTCGAGTCCTGCGAGGGAAAACAATGCCATGGGGTGCGCGAGGCCTCGCGCACTGTAACCGCGCAATACACGAATGCATACTGTGTGTCCTGCCTCCTCCAAAACCTCGGGTTCAAGAAACGCAGAGTTGACGGCGGCCTGGACAACAGCAGTCTTGAACCGCTCGAAATCTTGTGGTTCTTTTTCCCGCTTCTGGTCCTCAATGTACAACAACATGTTGTCCAGCGCCTCGAACAGCGGAATCCATGTCACAGACTGGCTGCCGGCTTGTTGCAATCCTGCAACCTTGGCCCGGATCCTCCAAGGTGTTTCGTACTTCAGAATGTCAACGTAGCAAAACTCCTGCCAGTCCTCCAATTCTTTGCCTTCTGCGAGACGCAGTTCCTGTATCTTTCTGCATGTTTCTGTGCCATGCTGACCATTCAGAACGTAAAGTGAGCCATCTGCAAAGCAAACCATGTACCGAAGCAAAGAGAAGAAACATCTTCGATCGAACGGGAAGCGAGTCATATCACTATCCTCCCACGCCGTTACACGCAACGGTCCAGCTGGTGGCAGTGCTTGGTATCCTGTCACTTTCCTGGCAACATCGTCATAGTTGATTGATGGGATCTGTCCGCGCTCCTGGGTCTTATCAACTCTCAAATCAGCAATCTTTACCTTCACGGCTTTACCATTCTCCTGCCGCAGCCACTGTTGCACGTCGACGGTGAGCTTCATCTCCGGTATTGGCTTCTTCTCACCCTTCTTCTTGCGTCCTTTCTTCGGCGTGTCCCCTTGGTCGGTCCCTGGTGACGACTCCATGGCCTCTGTGTTTGGTGCTCGACGTTCTGGCGACCCTGGTTCACTCATGATGCCAAAAGATACCTAAAAAGAGCAAATGGCATGAGTTGAAACACGGTCATTTGAACTCTGAAATCAGTCGAAACGGTATTTTGCAGGTCGTTTTCGCACATCTGTTCCACAACTGTCTCTGTTGTGACTTAATCTAAGGCACTTAGCGAACTACTCAGTGCGCGAGGCCTCGCACACTCACATCGCATTACATACCTGTTTTTCGTAACGTTTAGTGCGCGAGGCCTCGCGCACTGCGGGCGTCTGTTACCGCAAGCGTTGCCGCACGTTGCGTGTTGCTGCTTCCTGTCTGTCGGCATCCATATCTGTTCTCCGCCCCACAACAGCATCCAGTTTCCGTTTCAGTTGGTTGGTGGGATTTGTTTTCTGGTCAATGAGGGCATCCAGTACGCTGTGACCAAGTAGCCGGTAGTGGTCGTAACCAAGGGGTTGTGTAGGTGAGGGTGGAAATCTCGGTAACCTCCGCGGCCACGAAGTTGCAACGGTGCTGACTCTGGCCGACTCCCATTCCACATACGCCATGCAAATTCGGTCTGTCGCCAAAAATCTTGTCAGTCGTTGTCGCATGCTGTGTACCAGGTTCTTGGGAACGTTTTGCACCCCCACGCGTTTGCGGCCAGGACCAACCTTTAGTAATGACGCGTTCCCGTGGGGGGCCTGGCCACGGGACGCTGCGGTGGACACGCACAGGTGAGCAGGCAGGCAAAGCACAACGCTCATAAGGGCATCATTACGCTCGGGTCATGTGACAAAGCGTTTCAGGATCCTTGCCACTCTGAAACAAGGGAACAAAAGTATGTACAGCAACACATCAGTATATGTACACATGGGGTTAAGACTGGACTGAGGTAAGGGCATCACAGGACAATAGACACTCAGTCCCAACTCATATCCCAATCACAGGTCCGACCCTCCGAGTGGCTGGTGGGGGCGGGGGCTCAAACACAACCCATGCCCTGCTCAGTCCGGACCCTGAAACCCTGCCAATAGGGGGGGTGTCCCGCCCAGCCACGGGGGAGTTCCTGGGAACCAAAGCGTTCCGGGGGCCGACCTACAGTAGCTCCCAATGCTGCCTTAACGGCGAGTCCCAACTCTCCTCTGAGACAGAGATATGGCCCCGCCATCATCCCTTAGGAGTTGGTAGCTGAAAATGGGCTGTTTCAGCCCAAACTGACATTAGCTCAAAAATCTCCACAATTGACCCCTCGTCGGGACCCGCCAGAGGTAGGGACGAGGCAACTGACCCTTTGCCCTTCGAGTATCAACTCTCTGGAGCCCTCACCCAACATGGTTCCCTCTGAGGTCCCGGCATCAGGGCACCACGGGTTCTTCAAGTGGGGTCATGATGCCAAAATCACCAAAATTGGCCTCATTCCCACGCGTGGCTGGCCCGGCCAGGGCAAGGCCAATGGTTCACAGGATAGGAGGCAGGACCTAGGACTCATATCTGAGTGTACAACTTGAAATTTAGTCCGGGATGCTTGTGGGCAGAGAGATATGGGGCCGCCAATTGACCACACGGGGGGGTGAAATTGGGGTCCCAAAATGGGGTCATTTTGGCTGCTCGAAATGAGCCAAAATTCAGGGTGCTCCCAATAGTATATCTCCACGCCGGCTTGGAGATCGGATCCGCCATTCCATACCCCATCCACCAGGAGTCCAACGAAGACTTCCATGATCTTGGCTTTCGGAGATCCTCATGCCACTCGGCGTGGTGACAATCCCAATTGGGTCCACAAATGTCAAAATGGCAAAATTGTCCACACTCACTTTGGGCTAGCACCTTAACGAAGGTTGCTCCGCTTCGCCCACGTGGTGTGTGAACCATGGGGACCATTATACATAACACCCATGTCATATATGGTCCATTGGTCCAAGCGTCCGGCGTGCACGAGGTGGCTGAACATGGTGCACGGCGGGCAGAAAATGTGGAAAATTGTTCAAAATGGCCGAAAATGCGCACACTCATGGTTGGGGCAAATGAGGCACATGCCCGACTTGGACCGGAGTGTGCCATAGGATTGGTATCAAGTCTTATGTGTCCAACATATCTTTTGGGCGTCGCCCAACTCCTCCGGTTTCGGGAATGCCAGGGTCGCCAAGTGAGCCCATGATTTGGGATAGTCCCAAATCGCCAACATGGCGGCCACGGTATGCCAAGCCCAAGACGAGTTATTCGCTGGGTCCAAGATATGTTGGGCACCGAAGTATGTACCCTCATGACATACTTGACCCATGATGTCAATCGAGCGCAACGTTGAGATACACGGTCGCCACTTGACATCATGACGGGAAAAAAACAGCAATATTGGCGAAAAAACACCCAAAAGTGCCTTGAAAGGCGCACAAATATATTAGAATATCTTCGGCTTGGATTGACCAATCGACCAATCCTTCTAAACACAATATTTTGACACCAATGACCTTCGATTCCACATATGTGCTCCACTTGGGGCGCTTTGAAATGTTACGAGCGCTACTTCCCAAGTGGGCACATGAAAATATGGAAAATTGCAAAACACACACCTTGCTCCCAACGCATCGCTTTAGGATCGCCACACAAGCTTCCGTCCACGAAGGTTAGGCTTGCAATTGATTGTGGGGAGTAGAAGGAAAGGCCTCGTGCAATATGAGGTCCATCGGTGGGCGTATCGCTCTTAGCCAAACCCGCCAAATGGGCACGCAATACAACACATGGCACATACCACATACTGCCCAAAAAGGTAGCTCCCCCCACGATATGTCATGCGCCTCCAAGGGCATAACTCTGTGTCAATCGCTCATAGGAACTCAAGGAAAGTTCCTATGCAACACCAACACTCGCGCGCTACACTCGAAAGTTATCTCAACGCACGCAATATCATGGCCAAAGAGTTATAACGCAAACTCTACCCTCTTGACCATGATCCATTACGCTAGCGCGCACGTGTGGAGACACAAGGCGTATAAAGCTTTCTAAATTAGGTCGGGAGTATTGTGAATACATCCCACGTTTTCATATTGTCATTCCTTGCAAGCGGCACGAGATATGATCCTCACAAGTGGCCTCACGAATCAACTTTGTTTTGCCCATATCTCTAAGACAAATGGAGGGCAAGACAAAAGGAAAGCTGATTCGTGCATAGGGAAGCACGTAGGTCCACTCGAAAGAGGTCAAATCAAGTGCGGGGATGTCGAAGTCAAAAATACGATTTCGACATCCTGAAAAATTCGGATTAAGGTTGCGAGTGTACAATGTGAAAATTGCAGATGCATCAATGCAATTCCTGAAGACTTGAGAGTCTTCGTCACGGATTGCGCTGAAATATCTGTATATAACAGTCAAACTGGCGGTTACACTAAAGTCGCGAACTAACCGCCAGCTGTCAAAACAGTGAATATCAGAACGGAAGCGTAAAATTTGACGGAAACAATATGAAAATAAAACCCTGTTGATTCCTGATATTCTGATATACAAATCTCCGCTGGCGGCGCATCGGTTGCCAATGCGGGGCTTTACGGCACGGAACACGCTCCCGCTGGGCTCGCACTGGGCGTCAACGGGCGTCCTCCCTTCCGTACATGGGGTTAGTGGACCGGAGACCGGTTGTATGCCCTACCCTAGCCATGGGGTTCTGGGTACCGCTTCACCCCCCTCCTTAGAGCAAACCCTCGGGGGGGCTCGATAACACCCACGCATGGCAGCGGGTACCCAGGACCATCCCCTGAAGGGGGGGGGGCGTCACATCCTCACTTCGAGCTCATTGGTGGGTTAGGCCGCCCAAATCCCACAGTAAGACAGGTACGGTGCTGTAGCTGTTAGTAACTGCAAGTATAGTATCAAGTATCAAGTCCCGGGTCCTGGCGGCGATTGTTCGGCATCCAAAGGACCTGTTAACCCATACCAGGCGCACCGCGTGCCGGCTGCGACGGTCACCACCACAGTGGCAGTGGCATACACGGCCAACATAGGCCTCACACGACAACCGAGGTGGTCCCACAGGTCGAAAGCAACCACAAAGATCCATCAGGCTACCCCAAGCTTCCCAAGGCCCGCCCGCTGGGGGAGAGTCCCCACGGGTCCTTCCTCGGGCGCACCATGTCCATATCCATGACGCGAGTCCAGAGTGGTACAGCCGAACGAGCTCCTCCTTAAGGGATCGGGCATCAAGGCCGTCTTTTTTCTCGCCCTATTACCACGAAGTCCATACATGAGGGAGTTGAACGACCCAAATCCCATGAAATCCAAGACTTCCTCTCGAATTTGGGTTTCCCCAAAGAATTCTGTGATCCTTGCCTCGGCCATGACACAATCTGGCGTCCTGGGCAAGAGATGAAGGTATATGTAGACAATATAAACATGTAGACAAGTAATATGTATATGTAACACTTCTATACTATAAAATAGCTTAGAAAAGAAGACGAAATGAAGGCGGCGGCGTCGCCGCCATCAGAAAATCTGACGGCAATGAGTCGTCGCCATCAGGATCTCCACTGAGATCCTGCCCAAACTGGGCCAAACAGTGGTTTTTGGGCGAAAAACAGTGAAATATAGTGATTTTTGAGCCAAAAACACTCATTTCGCGTGTCTCCCCCCAACGCGTCGCGTAGCCGACACAACGCGTTTCTGTCCCAATTCAAACTATATATGAAGAGGCCCACTGTTGGGCCACACCATGGGCGCCTGGCTGATTCCTGGGATCGCCTCAGGATTTTTTGAAAAATTCGTGAGCGTGACTCTTTTCGCAAAAATTGACCTTCGCGGAACGCTGCAAAAAAGGTCACGTTATATTCCTTTATTTCTAAAAACGATAAATCAATAATAAGATTGATTAAAATCTCCAGAAATCGAGAAAGAAAACTTCAATCTGGAGCTGTGTCGCGCAGGCGACGACTGTCGTCGCCAGCCCAAAAATGACGAAAAATGACGATTTCTGGGGTATTTTACAGAAATCCCACAGAAATCGAGATGCCGTAATCAGCCCAGGAAAATTCCTGAGCCAGCCTCGCGAAGAGCGCCACAGGCTGGGCAGCGGGTATCGGTGAGGCACCCCATACCGCTTCACCCCCCTCCTTAGAAGCCTTGCCTATATCCAAAGGAAGGCAAGGCCAAGGAGGCGCTCTGAGCCCTGCACTGCCCTGGTTTCAAAACTGATTCAGCAGGACAGTGGGGGGGGGGGGCTTCGTAAGGAATCTACATGCCACTCCCATGTAGGTCCCTTGTTTTTTTTCTTTTTCTTTTTTCTTGATATATTCATAGGGCAATTGCCCCCAAGGCGACCATACTGGTCCCTGGCACTCCCTTTAGCCTCTGGTGACCAAACCAGGGGCGCTGCAGGTCCTCCCGACCTGACTGATGGCGCTGAGGCGCACATATTGGCCCTTTTTCTCCATGGGCATGGAAACATAATAATTCAATAAATTCAAAAAAATTATTTAGGGTCAAACCCAAGGCAACGAATTCCTCGCGCCTGAATTTAGGGCCGTTTCCTGCCCAAGGCGACGAATTCCTCGTGCCTATTTAGGGTCGATTCCCAACCCAAGGCGACGAATTAACGCGCCTGATTTCGGGGATTTAGGGTCATTTCCTACCCAAGGCGACCCGCGCCTATTTAGGCTGGCGACCTCTGGAGGGCCAACCAACCCAAGGCGACGAATTAACGCGCCTGCTTGTGCGGTTCGCAGATGGCGTCGTCGTCGCTGTGGTCGTCGCCCAGCCACATGATGGACTTGGGGGCTCCATAGGGTCCATGGGGAAGCCAAGGTGATGCCCTTTGTAGGAGTCAAGGTGTATCGGCACCTTCATCATGTTGATGCCCTGGACCTTAGCTCCTGCAGATGTTTCCCAGCGAAGAAGCGGTACTCCTACAGTCTGGGCGTCGTCGCCGTCCGCAGGCCGTCACACCGCCTTGGTGGCCTTGGCGTCGGCAGAATTCTTTTGGAGAGGTTGGGGGAAGGGCAACCTCCAAGCTTCCCTTGGCATGCACGACCCCAATCCCATGAAATCCAAGACTTCCTCTCGAATTTGCGTTTCCCCAAAGAATTCTGTGATCCTTGCCTCGGCCATGACACAATCTGGCGTCCTGGGCAAGAGATGAAGGTATATGTAGACAATATAAACATGTAGACAAGTAATATGTATATGTAACACTTCTATACTATAAAATAGCTTAGAAAAGAAGACAAAATGAAGGCGGCGGCGTCGCCGCCATCAGAAAATCTGACGGCAATGAGTCGTCGCCATCAGGATCTCCACTGAGATCCTGCCCAAACTGGGCCAAACAGTGGTTTTTGGGTGAAAAACAGTGAAATATAGTGATTTTTGAGCCAAAAACACTCATTTCGCGTGTCTCCCCCCAACGCGTCGCGTAGCCGACACGACGCGTTTCTGTCCCAATTCAAACTATATATGAAGAGGCCCACTGTTGGGCCACACCATGGGCGCCTGGCTGATTCCTGGGATCGCCTCAGGATTTTTTGAAAAATTGGTGACCGTGACTCTTTTCGCAAAAATTGACCTTCGCGGAACGCCGCAAAAAAGGTCACGTTATATTCCTATATTTCTAAAAACGATAAATCAATAATAAAATTGATTAAAATCTCCAGAAATCGAGAAATAAAACTTCGATCTGGAGCTGCGTCGCGCAGGCGACGACTGTCTTCGCCAGCCCAAAAATGACGAAAGATGACGATTTCTGGGGTATTTTACAGAAATCCCACAGAAATTGAGATGCCGTAACCAGCCCAGGAAAATTCCCGCGCCAGCCTGGCGAAGAGCGCCACAGGCTGGGCAGCGGATCCCTCGCCAACGTAGTTGACGTCACGGTCGCCGGGCCTCAACCCGCGGGTGTGCTGGAGGTTCCGGTACTCCTTGAGTACTTCCTCTCCAACCCACTCCAGGATCTCGTCGCAGCTCATCCGCGCCGGGATGGCCTGCAGACGGATGGTCTGGCCGCTCACGTCACACTTGTCAAGGCGCCACATCGCAGTCTTCTCGCGATCGCCCGAGACGATGATGAGGAGAGCGTTCCGCAGGGAGTGCCGTTTGACATCCCGGGCCACGTTCTTCCTCGTCCAAGCCACCACGTTCGTATGATACTCTTTGGGGAGCATCATCTTGACCGTGTGGTTGGACTTGGCCCTCTTGGCTTCCTCCTTGGTGACCCTCTTGATCCATGCTTCCGGCAGCATGGAGAGCAGGCGAGCCTGCTCGTCACCCTCGTTCCAGTCCTCCACGTTGCGGCGGAAGAGGGTGTATTGCCCTCGGAAGTCTCGCCAGTCCCGTAGGCGGATCTCCCGTCCATCATGCTGAAGCTTGATGGACTTCCACCGCTTGACAGCCACCTGCGGAGCGTCCAACCGCTCCTGCTCGTTGAGCCACTTCTTGGCTTCCTTGAGGGTCTTGATTTTCCCCTCCTTGGTCGCCACGAAGTACAGCTCTTGGAGCACTTCCGGCAGGCGGTACCTGAACCGTCTGAAGACATATTTCTCCGCATCCGCGGGATCCATGTCTCCAGTGACGGTCACCCTGCAATCGTCCAGCTTCTCCAAGAAGCGGTCGAGGTTGAGGGGGTTGCCATCGTACATGGGGGGCTTGATGTCCTTCAAGTCTTCCCACACGGCGGCATCCGCGGCCTTGGAGACCGTGAACGCCGGCCGCGAGGTCGACCGAGGTTCCCATCCGCCTCGCCCACGGACTCCCACGGCCGCCACGTCCATCTCCTCCATGGAATTCCTGTGGCTACGCCGCGGTTCCTCCATGTACGCTGAACCCAGATGTTCACGCCGTACTCCTTCCATGTATGCCTCCTCATCACGGCGCCGGCAGCTGCGTTCAGCGGCCTCCCGTCTTACACCACGCGGCGGGCTGATGTCGAACTCCTCCAGGTCCAGGTCCAGGTCCTCACCTCCACCGACATCCCACTCCACGTCTCCCCTGGGGACCTCATCCCTGAGTCCACCATAACGTCCAGCAGCCATTGGGATTGGCTTCGGGGCTGTTGGGGGCCTCGGGGGCGTACCGGTGTCCGCGGTGGAGCACGGCGGTTGTGGTACTCCGCGCTGAGCCACTCGTCACGCCAATCCTCACTGCCACTGCCGGGCGGCACGCGCTCGTTGCGGCGGCCCGCGCTGTGGTGAGAGGGGGCGCTGAGAGAGGGGACACTGGCGCTGGGGCGACTCCTGGGGGCTCCGCCGGGGGCGTGGGGTCTGCCTGGACCTGGTCCGGGTCCCCAGCCGTCGTCCAACGAGCCAGACGCCAGGCGTGGGTGGTCGCTGCTGACGCTCCAACGGGCTTCCAGCGCGTCCAGCCTCTGCTGCAGGCCGCTGATGACGTTGTTCAGCGACCTGGTCTCGCCCCTGGCGATGTCCAGCAGCTTCTGGGTGGCGGTGGCGACCTGGGCGCTCTTGACCATCTCGATCTTGGCGATGTCCAGCTCCCTCTAAGCGCGCGCGGCTACCCTGGCGATGCGAGTCACCTCGCCCTTGCCCGTGTCTACCTCGCGCTCGAGGGACTGGACCCTCCTGCGGAGGTAGACGATCCACTGCCGGGTGGCATCCGGGTCGCCGTCCCCTGGTGGGTCGTCGGGGTCCCCAGGGGGTCCTCCAGGAGGGCCTCCGCCGGGTCCGCCCGGTCCAGGGGGTCCTTCCCCTGCCCGGTGGTCCGCCTCCAGGGGGTCCACTTGGTGGGCGTCCTCCAGGGGGTCCTGATGGTCCTCCGCCAGGGGGTCCCGGCGAGTCTCCCGCCTGGTTGCCTCGGTGGGTCCGAGGATGGGCGCTTCTTCGTGATGTTGAAGTCCATGTCGTCATCCTCGTCCATGTCGCCCCACCTAGGCGTCTCGGTCTCGGAACACTCCTGGCTCCGGTAGGGAGGAGGGGGATCCTCATCCTCTGCTTCCGGCTCCATGGGGACGTCTCCGCCTCCTCCGCCAGCTACTCCTCGGCGATGTCGGCGTCCTCGTTCATCCCCGTCGCTGGCGGTGAAGAAGGGGTCACTGTCGTGGGGGTGTCCGCCCGCTGGCTTCCGTGGCCTCTTGGGGGTCTTCCCCTTACCCTTCCTCCGTCGGTAAGCGGTGGGGCCACCGCTCCCACTGCTGCCTGTGTCGACCTCGTCCAGCGTCATCTTGGAGGAGGCGTCCCCTTCGAAAAGCTTTCGAAGGGTCTCCACTCGTGATCCTCCAGGGGGAGTCTCGCGGCGGAGTTTGGCCTCTGCCTCCTCCATTGCGGCGGCAGTGGCTGCGGCAGCTCTCCCTTCGGCCTCCTCCCGGGCACGAGCCGCCTCGGCTTCCCGGGTCTGCTGCAGCCGAGCCTTCTCCGCTTCCAACGCCTCCAACTCCGCCTCCGTCTTGGCCCTCTCCTCAGCGACCTTCCGTCGCGCGGCCTCGATGGCGTCCTTCTTGGCGGCGTCTGCCTGGGCCTTAGCCGTTGCTTCGGCGTGGGCCCTTTCCTCCGCCTTCCCCTTTGCCCTCTCTTGGGCAAGCGCCTCTTCCAGCGCCTTCACCTCGGCCTCCTTGCAGGCAATGGCCTCCTGCGCCAGGCGAACTTCCTCGTCGGCTGCCGCCACCTCACCGTTGACCTGGGCAGTTGCTGCCCCATGGGCGGCTACGGCCGTGAGTCCGGCCGCAATGGCCGCCACGGTCGAGGCGTGGATGGCCATGCCATGCGCCCACTCCGCAGCCTCCTGCTGGGCGATGCCGACGGCGCCCTCCATGGCAGCGCTGTGCTGCTTGGCCTGTTGCCGGGCAACCAGAAGGTTGCAGGGCACCCCACAGGCGGACTCACAGGCGCGCGCCACGTCCCTTTGGTCGGGAGCGACGCTGCTGCTGGAGCTGGCCTGGTCGGCCGGCATCCTCCTGCGGTGGGCCGACTCCACGTCGCTTCTGGGGCCTGACTTCCTCAGGAGCAGCGGACGGGGCTTGGCCTTGGTCTGCTTGGCGACTTCCAGGAAGTCACCAAGGGTGGTGTGGCCGGGGTGGTGACTGCCATTGGCCCGTACGGGACTGGGGGCTTGGGTTCCGCCCTTGGCGCCTTGGGCGGCTTCGGCGGCCAGGGACTCCTGGTACTCCCGCCACTTCCGGTCCCGCTTCCTGTCCCCGGCGGACCGCTTCTCCTTCCCCGGAGACGCGCTGCTGCTGCTGCCCTGCAGCCTGCGCTCGCTCCCCGGTTCCGGGAAGTTCTTCTCGATCATGTCCCACATGGAGACGTTGATCGAGGCGCCCGACGGGTACTCGTTGGGCTTCTCATCCTCCTCAATCCCGTCGGGGCGCAGCCCTTCGCCGGGCCTGTCCGGCCGGGTCCAGACCCTCCAGCGCCTCTGCTGGAAGCAGAAGGCAAACCCTTCCACCCGCAGCCAGTCTTCCACTGCCTGCAGGCGGTCGGGGCTCATGTCCGTGCGGAGCTCGAAGCTCCCGGGCATGCCGCCTTCGCACTGGGGTTGGCTGTGGCGATAGTGCTGGTCCCACACCAACTCACGCAGCAGGCGTACCGCATGGGGGTGGGGCCGCGGCCACGTCTTACCCGCTTCTTGCCAGTTTACCATGGCAGCTGGGGGCGTACTTGGTCTTGAGGTCCCTGGTGTGCACTCGTTCCGCTCAACGAACTGGTCCTGGTGGTGTTTGTTGAGGCGGGTGCTGCAGCACTTGACTGGGAGTGCGGCCGGTGCTGGTCGGCCGGTGGTTGTGGAAGTGGTTGCTGTAGCTGGGTGTGCGGCCTTGCTGGTCGGCCGAGGGAACTCGTTGATGACGGAGTTCCGGTCCCCGCACTTCCTTCACTGACTCGGCGCTGTCGCTGGGCGGCGCTGCGAGCTGCTGCGCTGTGCTGCGAGCTGCGAGCTGCGAGCTGCTGCGCCGCGCTGCTCGGGGTTGGTGGCCCGGAGTGGCACGCGAGAGATGGGTAACCCCGCGGCGGTGAAACGCTTTTGACGCGTTCCCGTGTGGGGCCTGGCCACGGGACGCTGCGGTGGATACGCACAGGTGAGCAGGCAGGCAAAGCACTACGCTCGTGTCATGTGACAAAGCGTTTCAGGATCCTTGCCACTCTGAAACAAGGGAACAAAAGTATGTACAGCAACACCTCAGGATATGTACACATGGGGTTGGGACTGGACTGGGGTAAGGGCATCACAGGACAATAGACACTTAGTCCCAACTCATATCCCAATCACAGGTCCGACCCTCCCAGTGGCTGGTGGGGGCGGGGGCTCAAACACAACCCATGCCCTGCTCAGTCCGGACCCTGAAACCCTGCCAATCGGGGGGGTGTCGCGCCCAGCCACAGGCGAGTTCCTGGAAACCAAAGCTTTCCCAGCCAAATTGACGGTGACTCCCTATGCTCCCTTAACGGCGGGTCCCAACTCCTCTCTGAGCCAGAGATATGGCCCCGTCATTATCCCTTAGGAGTTGGTAGCTGAAAATGGGCTGTTTCAGCCCAAACTGACATTAGCTCAAAAATCTCCAAAATCGACCCCTCATCTGGACCAGCCAGAGGTAGGGACGAGGCAGCTGACCCTTTGCCCTTCGAGTATCAACTCTCTGGAGCCCTCACCCAACATGGTTCCCTCTGAGGTCCCGGCATCAGGGCACCACGGGTTCGTCAAGTGGGGTCATGATGCCAAAATCACCAAAGGTGGCCTCATTCCCACGCGTGGCTCGCCCGGCCAGGGCAATGCCAATGGCTCACAGGATAGGAGACAGGACCTAGGACCTATATCTGAGTGTACAACTTGAAATTCGGTCCGGGATCTCACTGGGCATAGAGATATGGGGCCGCCAATTGACCACACGGGGGGGTGAAATTGGGGTCCCAAAATGGGGTCATTTTGGCTGCTCGAAATGAGCCAAATTTCAGGGTGCCACCAATAGTATATCTCCACGCCGGCTTGGAGATCGGATCCGCCATTCCATACGCGACCAACCCGGAGTGAAACGAAGACTCCCATGCACTTGGCTATCAGAGATCCCCATGCCACTTGGCGTGGTGACAATCCCAATTGGGTCCACAAATGTCAAAATTGCAAAATTGTCCACACTCACTTTGGGCTACCACCTTAACGAAGGTTGCTCCGCTTCGCCCACGTGGTGTGTGAACCATGGGGACCATTATACATAACACCCATGTCATATATGGTCCATTGGTCCAAGCGTCCGGCGTGCACGAGGTGGCTGAATATGGTGCACGGCGGGCAGAAAATGTGGAAAATTGCTCAAAATGGCCGAAAATGCGCACACTCATGGTTGGGGCAAATGAGGCACATGCCCGACTTGGACCGGAATGTGCCATGGGATTGGTATCAAGTTACATGTGTCCAACATATCCTTTGGGCGTCGTCCAACTCCTCTGGTTTCGGGAATGGCAGGGTCGCCAAGTGAGCCCATGATTTGGGATAGTCCCAAATCGCCAACATGGCGGCCACGGTATGCCAAGCCCAAGAGGAGTTATTCGTCGGGTCCAAGATATGTTGGGCACCGAAGTATGTACCCTCATGACATACTTGAGTCATGATGTCAATCGAGCGCAACGTTGAGATACACGGTCGCCTATTGACATCATGACGGGAAAAAAACAGCAATATTGGCGAAAAAACACCCAAAATTGCCTTGAAAGGCGCACAAATATATTAGAATATCTTCGGCTTGGATTGACCAATCGACCAATCCTTCTAAACACAATAACTTGACACCAATGACCTTCGATTCCACATATGTGCCCCACTTGGGGCGCTTTGAAATGTTACGAGCGCTACTTCCCAAGTGGGCACATGAAAATATGGAAAATTGCAAAACACACACCTTGCTCCCAACGCATCGCTTTAGGATCGCCACACAAGCTTCCCTCCACGAAGGTTAGGCTTGCAACTGATCGTGGGGAGTATAAGAAAGGGCCTCGTGCAATACGAGGTCCATTGGTGGGCGTATCGCTCTTAGCCAAACCCGCCAAATGGGCACGCAATACAACACATGGCACATACCACATACTGCCCAAAAAGGTAGCTCCCCCCACGATATGTCATGCCCCTCCAAGGGCATAACTCTGTGTCAATCGCTCATAGGAACTCAAGGAAAGTTCCTTTGCAACACCAACACTCGCGTGCTACACTCAGAAGTTATGTTAACGCACGCAATATCATGGCCAAAGAGTTATGACGCAAACTCTACCCTCTTGACCATGATCCATTACGCTAGCGCGCACGTGTGGAGACGCAAGGCGTATAAAGCTTTCTAAATTAGGTCAGGAGTATTGTGAATACATCCCACGTTTCTATATTGTCAATCCTCGCAAGCGGCACGAGATATGACCCTCACAAGTGGCCTCACGAATCAACTTTGTTTTGCCCATATCTCTAAGACAAATGGAGGGCAAGACAAAAGGAAAGTTGATTCGTGCATAGGGAAGCACGTAGGTCCACTCGAAAGAGGTCAAATCAAGTGCGGGGATGTCGAAGTCGAAAATCCGATTTCGACATCCTGAAAAATTCGGATTAAGGTTGCGAGTGTACAATGTGAAAATTGCAGATGCATCAATGCAATTCCTGAAGACTTTAGAGTCTTCGTCACGGATTGCGCTAAAATATCTGTATATAACAGTTAAACTGGCGGTTACGCTAAAGTCGCGAACTAACCGCCAGCTGTCAAAACAGTGAATATCAGAACGGAAGCGTAAAAATTGACGGAAACAATATGAAAATAAAACCCTGTTGATTCCTGATATTCTGATATACAAATCTCCGCTGGCGGCGCATCGGTTGCCGATGCGGGGCTGTACGGCACGGAACACGCTCCCGCCGGGCTCGCACTGGGCGTCCAGGGGCGTCCTTTCTTCCGTACATGGGGTTAGTGGACCGGAGACCGGTTGTATGCCCTACCCTAGCCATGGGCTTCTGGGTACCGCTTCAGTAACAAGTAATGGTTTTCGACCTCCTCAACAGTAACAGAACCCGTGTTTCTCGCCTTGTCCCGCACCAACTTGCTCAACATCCCTTCTCCAACCTCCTCTGAGTGTGCCTGACCGGGCAGGTCCTGGTGCCACTTGCTGTTGTACAGCAATGTGCACATGATCGTGCGTTCGTACTTTAGTACGGTGTCACACGGTCCTCGACGCAGCCTCCTCAACAGACACAAACTCAACTGCAACACCTCCTGGCCTCGTGACCCTGTACCGTTGTTTTCCCCTGACCAGTTGCATTCCCGTACCACGTGGCCCAAGTACAACAACAACGGGCACCATTCCGACAACAAATGCAAGACTGCGTTTGCCACTGCTGCCCTGTTGGCATGCGCAGTGTCACCACCACTGATCGCGGTTGCAGCTTGTGCCTTGCGCCGATACGATCGTAGTATTAGGGGGGTGGCAAGCATCAGCGCAGCAATAGTTTTTTCCATAACCATCAGTTTGGGGTATGATAGTATGGTGGAACCAGGTCGTAGCAGACCTTTCCGTAGGTAGGTTAGAATGGGCCAGAACACCCGAAAAGTATGAGTAACAACGAACTTGTAGGCATGCCAGACACCGTAAACTACAGGCACGTAACGCAGGTACGCACGCATGTTCCATCGTTGGTTCTTGGCACCGTACAACAACTTTAGTATCCTGTAGTGTATGTTTTCGTCAACCAACAGCGGTAAAACTCTGTTTGTCTGTTGCGCTACGTCCTTTGCAAAGTGTAACAAGTTTAACAGACCAACATCACCAGTTACCTTTTCTTTTGACAGGGCAAACGGGCGCCACACCGGTGCCTGCACGGTCGTTGCATCTCTCCTCACATCCAACGGTGCTCTCCCGTTTCCGGTGTCTGGCGTACACCCATCTGCATACCCCATATCACGCAAAGTCTGGGGGATTCTTCGTTCACGTTGTTGCAGAGCTCTTGCCACTGTCGTTATCCGCGCTGCCAGGTCCTCAACGGCTGGATGTCCTGCCCAATACGTCGGCCTCTGTTTCAGTTGAAGTACTGCCATTGCAGTACAGTTTTGTGACCGGTCACTTTCGTCTGGGTGTGTCCTGTATTGTGCCCGGTACTAGTTGTCTATCCACAGCACGCAACAGGACGAAAGCACCAGTGACCACGTTGCTTTAAGTGCTGCTGCTGCCTGTTCGTCCCCTGTATCTGCGGCAGCGTCTGCTTGCCCAAGTCGTACTTTTGTTCGTCTTTCTGTTTGTGTTAGGTACCCTGTTTTGTTTCCCGGTTTTTCCTTGCTTGGTACTGCCCGTTGACGCATCAACAGGTACAGGTTCCAGCCCTCCTGTCGCAAAATGCGCACCCAGCGCTTGTCCTCCTGCCTTTTAGCCGCTGGTAAACTGTGGCGCGTTCTTTTGTTGAACCTGAGTCGCTGCGCAAATGTTAACACCAGTTGCGCCGCCAGGTCGTTTCGTTTGAGTCCTTTCCACAGGTCGTCTGCTGTTTGGTATGCTGGTTCTGCCGCGCATGCCTCTCGTAGTGCTGCTGCTCCTTTGCTTACTTCTGCTATCATCTGATGCGTTACGGATTTTCTGCCTCGAAGTGGTATTTTGCGTCTTTCTCTGTGGAATTAGATTTGCCCACGTATTTTGGTTATCGTTTCGCACAGCGATCTTTGAAAAAAATGTGTCTGAAAACATCTGGCCTATTTCTGTCGCCATTTCTGGTGCGCGTGCTGCCGCCGAAGATTGTATTTGGTGTCTGCGTGCGCTCCGTTCCCAGTAACCGAAAACCGTTTTCGCAACCACAATGTCCTATTCTGTTTCCTTTTGTAAACCCAGTTGGAAAAAAAACCCATATCTATCGGGCAGCGAAGGCTACGGCCGCTATTAGAACCGGACACGTCTGCCATTGAGTGGCTGTTGGAAAAAAGCAAATCATTCCCCTGATCCCCTGAAAAATATGACGAAGGTTACCGATGTATAATCGACTGTCACAGGTGGTAGCCGTGAAAGGGAATGTAAATACCGGCGTGCCTGACCTGACCTGCCTGCTTTTTCATTTTCTTCCGTCGTTTGAGTGCGCGAGGCCTCGCGCACTGATTGTTTCCGTGGGACAATATTCTATGCCTTGTTATTTCTGACCAACATGGTGTGTACACACACATACACCCGAAAAATCAAATGTGTATGTCCGTCTGGTACCGTACCTACAATTGTACCCGTTAATTCCATTGTGCAAATTCAATACATAACGTGACTTGAGTGCGCGAGGCCTCGCGCACTCAGGGTGCCTAAATCTGTATTTTTTTTCACTTTACAGTATATGTGTTTCCCCTAACATGGGAAGTCGGACATTCCTACACTTCCAATGCTCCGTGGGCAACACAATCCTACTTTTAATACCGTGTACCGAGCTGCGTATTTCCGCAAACACCAGTCCTTACGGGTGTTTGGGTTTCGTGATAAACTCTACTTTGAACATCTTGAGTGCGCGAGGCCTCGCGCACTCAGAACGCCAGAGAAATGTAAAAAACGTCGCATTGAGGAAGGCGGAGTTGCACAACACTAAAAAAGCAATTTATATCCATACGTCTAAAATCAGGTTCATCAACCATCCAAAAAAATAGTTTTTTCCCCTGTTGCAAACCGGTCCTTTTCTGCGCGTTCGGCGCGCAAAACAGGGTGCAGTTTGCGTGGGCTAAGTGCGTGGGCGGCATGAGGGTGCGCGGGGGGGGGGACGCCTTTTGCCTGGGTGTGGGGCGTCCGGGGTCGGGCCCTCTCCCGTCCTCAACCTCTCGTCCTTTCGGGCGTGCGGCCGGGGCCCACTACCCACTGGCTGTGGATGCGGGGGGTGCCGGCGTGGGGACCTATCATCAACCCCACAGGGCGCGCCCTTGCGGGCTGGCTTTGCGCGTTGTGGGGGCGGCATGAGGGTGCCCGGGGGGGCGCCTCTTGCCTGGGTGTGGGATGTCCGGGGTCTGGCGCTATCCCACCCCCAACCACTCGTCCTTTTGAACGTGCGGCCGGGGCCCACTACCCACCCGCTGTGGGTGCGGGGAGTGCGGGCGTGCAGACCCGTCACCAACCCCACCGCGCGCGCTCTTGCGAGCTGGCTTTGCGCGCTATGGGGGCGGCATGAGGGTGCCCGGCTGGGGGCCCCTCTTGCCTGGGCGCCCGGGGTCGGGCGCTCTCCCACCCCCGACCTCCCCTCCTTTTGGGCGTGCGGCGTGGGCCCACTACCCACTGGCTGTGGGTGCGGGGGGTGCCAGCGTGGGGACCTGTCACCAACCCCACCGCGCGCCCTCTTGCGAGCTGGCTTTGCGCGCTGAGGGGGCGGCATGAGGGTGCCCGGGGGGGGAGCTTCTTGCCTTGGTGTGGGGCGTCCGGGGTCGGGCGCTCTCCCATCCCCGACGGCTCGTGCTTTCGGGCGTGCGGCCGGGGCCCACTACCCACTGGCTGTGGTTGCGGGGGGTGCGGGCGTGGGGACCCGTCACCAACCCCACCGCGTGCGCTCTTGCGAGCTGGCTCTGCGCATTTTGGGGGCAGCATGAGGGTGCCCGGGGGGGGCGCCTCGTGCCCGGGTGTGGGAAGTCATGGGTTGGGCTCTCTCCCTCCCCCGTCCACTCGTCTTTTCGGGCCTGTGGCCGGGGCCCACTACCCACTGGCTGTGGGTGCGGGGGTGCGGGCGTGGGGACCTGTCATCAACCCCACCGCGCGCGCTCTTGCGAGCTGGCTTTGCGCGCTGTGGGGGCGCGCCCGGGGAAGGCGCCTCTTGCCTGGGTGTGCAGCGTCCGGGGACGGGCCCTCTCCCACCTCCGACCTCTCGTCCTTTCGGCCGTGTGGCCGGGGCCCGCTTCCCACTGGCCGTGGGTGCGGGGGATGCGGGCGTGGGAATCCGTCACCTACCCCACAGCGCGCCCTCTTGCCAGCTGGCTTTGCGCGCAGTGGGGGCGGCATGAGGGTGCCCGGGGGGGGCGCCTCTTGCCTTGGTGTGGGCCGTCCGGGGTGGGGCGCTCTCCCACCCCCAACCGCCCGAGACCGGGACGCCCACCTCCATGCGCTCCTCACCACCAGCCGCCACCAACTCCAGAAATGGCACGTGAACCGCATAGCTGCCGCAGCCCAGGAACGCGAAAGATAGGGCAGAAACGACACGCCGTACAAGTCGCTGCGGTACATCAGCGGCATCCTGGAGGACACGGGGTGCCGTACCATCCAAGCGGTGCGCACCCCCGAGGGGGGCCTCAACAATGACCCCGACGCCGTCCTCCAGGCGACCCTAGACAGTATTCAGGCACAACACGGGGACGCCTTCCCTGATCTCGACCCCCACACCAGAAGCACCATCCGCGAGCATGTGCCCAGGGTCTTCAACCGGGAACAGCGGCGCGCCATGGAACACAACCCCTTCAGCATCTCAGAACTGCAACGCGCCCTAGACCGCCTGAAGAAGGGGGTTGTGCCCGGCGTCGACGGTTTACCGGCCGAAGCATACCAACGCCTCACCCTGCCCGTCAAACGCCGCCTGGCAGCCCGCCTGTGGGATATCGTCACGGGCGCCATGCCCATCCCCCGTGAGTGGACCAACCTGGTCCACCCCCTCTACAAGTAGGGGTACTGGGCGCAGCCGGGGAACTGGCCGCCCATAGTCTGCGCCACCACCGAGGTCAAGCTGGTGTGGACGCTCATCCTGGGCCGCATCGCGCCGGCGGTCTTCGCCCCCGTGCCCGCCACCATGTGAGGAGCCATGGCCGGCAGGTCCCCCCACGAGGCCATCTTCCTCGAGGACACCGCACGGGACATGAGGCCCGAGCAGGGTCGGCGATTCTCAGGAGCGGCCATCTCCCACCTACCATGCCCTCTACTGCCTCTGGTGGTGGGCGCGGTGCCGTTGGCCACACACCAGGGTATGGTCATCGACATGGAGGTTCTACCTCGACGGCCGGCAGCAGTTCGAGGCCATCCCGGAACAGACGGCAGAGACCCCCACTACGCGTAACCTGTGCCCCGTCTTCGCGATCCACCATATCCGGGCGCTGGCGCCGGGCGAGCAACTGCAGCCCACCATTAGAACGTTTTATAGTTATTTCAGCACTGTGTTTTTGTTGTGCCTCTCCTGCTGCTTGCTGCTGGTGTAGGGTTCCTGCTGCTTGCTTTTGATGAGGAAAATGTTTTATTGTTGAAATACAACCAATCCAGGATAACCCAAGCCAGAGATAAGCAAGTAGAAGATAAACAGGATCAAAGCATGAAGGGCTGCACTCACAAAGAGTTAGATAAAGACAACTATCAACAATAGACCACAGCAATTAACATACATTGCAACTGAGGATAAAATATTTTACATGTTTGAGAAACACACATTGAAAAACTGCCCCAAGGGCTCACACTCTTCCATAGTGCCATCTTGAGATGTGCACTCTTTGTTTTTGGGTCCCATAGGTGCTGAGGTGGCATGGCTTGTGGCGATGAGGTCACTGCCATGTCACATGGGATATTCCTACTTAGCTACGCTGACTGGGTATTGAACCCAGGACCTCTCAAAAAGAGGTGCCCCAGCCCCCTAGGGTGCATACCACTAGGATAGCTAAGAATTCATTAGAAAACATAGATAAATTCATAGGCTCTGCCTTCAGTATATCAGTGCCTCAGTCACCCAGGGAAAGATGTCTTAGTGCATATAGCTGGGGCATTAAGGGGTCCACACATCATCCTGATTTAGTGTTTGGTTCCATAGGTCAAAATGTGTTATCACCCACTTTTGTTAGGCCAATAGTAAGATAAAAATGCATGAGTGCTTAGAGCATGTCTAATAGAACTAGAGTATACCCTAAAGCATTGGAAAAGCACATTTTCTTACTCCCCTCTTGGGCTGTGGTGGCCACCACTGTCGCATTTTCAGGAAAAAGGGATTTTTTCTTGACCTTTCCTTGGTTTCCACACCTACTTTAAAATACCTATAGCTTCCCTAACACTGGAAAAGAGCGCTTTACCATGGCCTGCGACTCTTGCTGCATTGTTAATGACAATTTGTAATAGGATTGGCAGCATTAGCCAGTCGTGCAGGCGCATGCGCCAGATGTCGCGATTGTATGGTGACGGGTACAGGCTTAAACAATGATTGTCTAGTCACATTGCATTATGAGCCTGATTTTTAATTATCAGTTTTTCAAGCATTTTATTTATGTCTTTTTGTTTAGCTATGAATCAGCGTAAACACTGAACCAGTAGTTCACTATCAATCACAATTCAGTGGTTCCGTGTCGTGCCGCTGGAGTTTGGGTTATCTGGGATCATTGGGATCATCAGAGGTATTCGCAGAACATGGAAAACCAATCAGACTCCAATTACAGTTCAGTTTTTTCGACTGAGAACACGGATCACTGTAGGGTTGATGGCGAATGCAACGTGCAATCAGCTGTTGGTTCAGCCGTGCTAAGGGAGAGGGAGCACTGGAGAGCAGCAATATTGAGTTGGGTCCAGCTTGGAGATCTGCCGGCGCTGGAGACTGAGGTTTCAGGTTGAGCTGAACTTGCCGGTTGGCGCTGCGTGGACTTCACCAACAATCCAGGCAAATTGCGACGTGCGCTAGAGGAAGAAGAGACCGCTGCGTACCATGTGCTGTTGGGAAATTTCATCCGTTCGCTTTTTGTTCCCCACAAGAGCCCTTTTTCGTGCGCTGTGCAGAAGTTGGACATCCTGGTAGATTCGCAACGTGAGCTGCACAACAAGGTTGACCGGCTTCTACAAGAGGCCTCCGGCTCAAGCGTGGCTGCTGCGCGCCAGGCAGACGCTCAGACTGGCGCGACCGAAGGCGCCCAAGTTGTTGCGCGGCGAGCAGACACTCAGAATGGCGCGACCGAAGGCGCCCAAGTTGTTGCGCGGCAAGCAGACACTCACAATGGCGCTACCGAAGGCGCCCAAGTTGTTGCGTTGCGCAATTACTCTGCAAGTGGCGCTGGCGAAGGCGCACAAGGTGCTGGTTTGCCCAAGTAGAGGCAGCATGGCGCTAATCACGGCCCCAAAGCAAAGCCAGCTGCGACAGAGGCCCGCACGCGAAAGAAATGTGCGTGCCAGCGCGCGCTGCACCGCCGATGAAGGCGCTGTGGCTGTGGTTGACACGCCAAGCTCCTGCGAGGCGAGCCCTGGGCCCACCTAGCAGCGTGGTAAACGTGGCGGCAAACAGATGCGCCAGCAGCAAGCTGCCAAGACCCTTCTCGCGCTCCTGGAGGACATGTCCCGGCCAGAGTGGGACAATGGGCAGGGCGCAGCAAAGCAAAGACTGCGAGGGCGCTGATTGCTTACAGTTCCGCTGTAACGTACGCGCCTGCTGTGCATCTGATTTACATGGCATGCATGTGCAAATTGACTCAGTCAACGAAGCTCATTTTGCCTGTTGTAAGTGCCCTAAGCGCCTTCTCTTATGGCGTTGATGCATGGGCTTATCTTCTTTCTGTATGAGGGCTTATATGCTCAGTGATATATGTCACGGCCAGGCTGTCTTTGGGCGCCAGTGGCCCAAGATGCAAGTATAACACCTGGTGGCGTCCCTTGGCGCTACCTCGCTTTTGCTGAGCACAGGCAGAGCACTTACGTGCACATTTGTAGCACCAAACATGACTTCTCATGTTTTGTTTGTGCTGTGCATGCTAGAGCTTGAGGTCTTTTGCTTTTCTAGTCTCTTGTGTGTTCTTTTTGAAACACAAAACAGCAGGGAAAGTGAAACCCCACACACCTTTTTTGGCTTTTCTTGTCTGTGGAGTGTTTTTTTTTTGTTCAAACAGCCCGCAGTCAGAGAAACAACAGCCAGTAGGGTAGCTCTGTTATTTTCCTTTTTTTTCATATTAAAGGATCTATCAAGTGGCTGAGTTTTTTAGTGGGTATTCCTTTTGTGGTTGTCTTGTGTTGAATACTTTAAAGGTGAGCCCCACATACTCCCCCTGGGAAATGCCCAAAAGAATTTTTTTACTCAGCCCCACTCCTTATACTTGCAGCACCCACTGTACATATACTTCTATACATTACAACACCAATCTTTGTTTGTGTACAGTAGACAGCCCAAAGTGGGATGCTGAGCAGCAAGCATGCGCTATGCAAGTGCTACCACTCCTATATGTTTTTTTATCAAACATTTCAAGTCTAGCAAAGTCTTGTGTAGACTATGAAATATTTTATGAGGGGGGTGTAATAGGATTGGCAGCATTAGCCAGTCGTGCAGGCGCATGCGCCAGATGTCGCGATTGTATGGTGACGAGTACAGGCTTAAACAATTATTGTCTATTCACATTGCATTATGAGCCTGATTTTTAATTATCAGTTTTTCTAGCATTTGATTTATGTCTTTTTGTTTAGCTATGAATCAGCGTAAAAACTGAACCACTAGTTCACTATCAATCACAATTCAGTGGTTCCGTGTCATGCCGCTGGAGTTTGGGTTATCTGGGATCATTCGGGTCATCGGAGGTATTTGCAGAACATGGATAACCAATCAGACACCAATTGCAAATTTCCAACAGAACGCTCAGCGCTCTTGGCGCTGCAGGGGTTCCTGTGCCTTGGGGGGGTTAGAATAAGGCATGCCAAGACCGTATGAATTTGCATTCCTCCCTCCAAGCTGCAGCGTAACACAACCAAACGCCAGACTCTCATAGGACGCTCAATCCAAGTCTCATGGAACCTGATGGAAACACCTGTCCTGGTACTGGGGCGAGGGTGTGCTGATTTGATTAGAATTGCCCCTTGGAGGGGTCTTGGTTCTGGTTCACTCTCCTGTTGCCGCTTTTCGGCCCGAACAGCGGCCTACTCAGCGACGCTTTGCGACGATATCTGTACAACAGAGGAATGGGAGGATGAGGGACGAATCCACGCAAACGCGAAGCGACAACACCTAAATCCGTCAAATGACGGCCGAGAATTTTTCTGAAAGCACATACCGTAACAGAAACGAATTGTGCATCAGATGCACATTTTTATTCAATTTGTGATCATCTCTTGATTTTTTCAAATCAACAAATTCCTGGGCAGAAAAAGGCGGCGCGCAGGAGCGGGTCTTACCGAAGCGCCGGAGAATAAAGAAGAAATAAGATTATAAACGTATGTTACGCATAATGACGAAAATGACAAAAGACTCATAAATAAAGAAACGTAAAGTTTCCACCCACACTGCCAAAAAGAATTCAAGATTCAAGAATTCGAAAATCAACAGAAGGACTTCAATGAATCAGGTATAAACCACAGGTGTGCTTGTCTCGTATGCAGCATGCACATTGCTTGTCCCGTGTCTCCGTGAACGTGCCTTGTAGCAGCGCTAACAAACGATAGAGGGCTAGATTAGAAAGATTGCAGGTGATTAGAGGTGAGATTAGGGAAAAAACAGATGGCCTTCGGCCAGGGAGTGGTTGTCACGGGGGGCTAACGGTCCTGCCTTGCGGTGCAATGCGGGGCAACCGTGACAATTGCTCTCACAGGACACCCACCCTTTTTGTTGCACTGATTAGAACATACACACTTATGCATAGCGTCCTGTCTCGCTTGTGCTCCGCTTTTTCCCGCACCTTGCTTCACTCTCTAGCGGTAGGTAAGGTAAGTAAGCCCGGATGGGGCCACCCCCTGGTGGAGTTCGTGATTGTGGGTAAGATTAGTAGGAAAAAAGGAAGAATCCTACAAGGTTGTTAACTGGTTGGAAAACTCGTGCATGCTCGTGCATTCACAGACGCATTAAAGGGTAGGCCACGCGTCGTGCGCTCGGTAGGACCTTTATTTACGTTACCCAGGGGCTCCACCCCACGTTACATAAGAGAACGGGTGGAGTTCCTCAAGCTTGCTTGCTTGTACTGAGGTTTGAGGACAGTGTATTATAGGGCTACCTGATAAGCGTATAATACGTTGAGGTAGTCTTGGTTCCTCAACCGCAAACCTCAGTCATTTGCCTTTGCTTTACAGGTGGAAACGTCAGGGTGAATTGGTGCAGTCTCAAGCCGTGCTAAACTATGCGGTGCTGATCACACAAACAACAAACTGCGGCTCAGCCAGGATTGGCAAGCGCAGTCCGACATCCTCAACATTCACGCTGTGCACGCCAACAGAGCACTCCTTCCCTCTAAGCCCTAGCAGGAAAACGCGTTGTGGCGTCCCTGTTAGGCCACAGACGCTTACTAGCTGTGTGTTTTCCTCCAAATCTCACAGGTGAGCCGCTAGGGCTCGTGACTTCTTCTTCAACGCCACCCAGGAGAGCGTGCGTGTAGGAGTGGTAGTCCTGAGTGGGGGCCTGAGACAGTTGCAGAGGTGCTCGCCCACCAGAATGGTGCCACTTTAGGGTGTGTAGGACCTGTAGTGTGTGTGTCACTGTCCCACCCTTTTCCTGCAATTTTAGCGGGGTTGCTAGACAGTGGCAGTGGTTAGGCTATATTTTGGCCATCGTAGCAAATGGGCGCTGTCAAGCCTTCATAGCTTTTGGCCACCCCTCCCTGTAGTAGGCAGATAGGTAGGGAAAACAATACCTGGATTAGTACGCTGGGTATTCCCCCAAGGTTTTGCGCCAGCACAGAAATTGGGCGCTTAGGGGAGGAGAGACCCGGGGCGTACCCCGTGGCACCCGTAAGACATCCTCCAGGTTTAGCAAGCGTGCAGACTTGGGTATAAGTAGGACAATTAGGACACCATTTCTGCGGCTTGCTCTCAGGACCTTAGGGGTAGCACACTCACACATACGCTTAGGCAAGTAAGGGTAAGGTTCAGTCCCTAGTTTTAGTCTTGGAGGCCAGCGTCTCAGCGAGCCTCAGCAACTCGCCAAGGTTACTCTGGGACAAGTAGTCTACCAGAACTGAGTTTAGGCGTCCCTCAAGTAGAACAAACGCAGAGAAGGGCTCCCACGCGGCCTCCTCGACTCCAAACCCTTCCCAAAGGGTGAGGAAGCGCCAACCCTGGCGATAGCGGTGGCGTAGGACAGACTTCACCAGGTAGAAGCCCTCCTTAGCCATCTCCTCGGCGTTCATGTCGGGGAGGTCCCCTTCAACTTCCATAGGGCTGGCAGCCCCCTGTAGGTCTAAGGCGGCGATTTCCTCGGCGTTCAGCTCCCACTCCTCCCCACAGAGGTCTTCAGGATCATAGTAGCGCTTCAGGTGTTGAGCAGCGCACACCAGGGTCCCCCCTAGACGGGGAGAACACCGCACTGTTATACGGTGTCCATCCACAGATAAAATCTTGTAGGGCCTGAAGTATGGGTCATCGCTGGTAGAGCGTGGCCAGGCGGGTAGTCGGCTGTGGTGCACCAGCACCCAGTCCCCTTCTTGGTAGGTGGCCGGTACTCGGTGCTTGTTCTTCTTGTTCCACTGACGCTCCCTCACTCTCTGGAGCATAGCCTTGGCCTTGTCCACCTTCGCTTGTTGCTCTTGGACCCACTCACCCACGGAAGAATGGGTGTCCTCTGGGTAGGGAGCATGTAGGAACCACGCCGGGCGTCCTAGGATTAGCTCATGGGGCGAGTAGCCAGTCGCCAAACTCTCTTGGGAGTTCATCATCAGTGATATGACGGGGAGTAGTCTCACCCAGTCTCTGGTGCGTTCAGTTTTGCACCATATCCTTACATTCTCCTTGAGGACACGAATCTGTCGCTCACATAGGGGGTTGCTCGTGTGAGAGTAGGGGATCCCCGTAGACACCTGGATATTGAGGGATCTCAGGACCCTCTTGTACCAGCCGGTATCTGAGCGTACTCGTACGTCCTCATCGGAGTTGATCTCTTTGGGCGCCCCATAGACACAAAACCACTCCTCCAGGAGTATCTTGATAGTCTCCTCCCCGGTAATGTGCTTGGTACATGGGAAAACCCTGGTAAACCTGGTCAGCCCACGGGTTACCACGAGGGCGACGTCATAGCCCCCACACTTAGGCATCTTCGTGTGGTCCACGTACAGAACACTGTTAGCACAGTGAGGGATGGGCAGGGTCGAGTAGAGACCTCTGTCCCTGATATCGCCCGGTTTACAGGACCTTTACGGGCACTTGTCCACGATAGGCTGGAGGGTCTTCCGCAGTTGGTCATCAGTCCACATAGTGAGTAAGAAAAAGTGCTTTTCCATTGCTTTGGGACATACTCTAGTTGTATTAGAGATGCACTGAGCATCCATGCATTTTTATCTTAGTATTGGTCCAGCCAAAAGTGGTGAGAACACATTTTGACCTATGGAACCAAACACCCAATCAGGATATGGAGTGGACCCCTTAATCCCCTTTCAATCAGAAGTAAAACATCTTTTCCTGAGTTGACTGAGCACTGACATACCTAAGGTAGAGCCTATGAATTTATCTATGTTTTTCCATGAATACTTCTCTGCCCTAGTGGTATGCACCATAGGGGGTTAGGCACCTCTTTTTGAGAGGTCCTGGGTTCAATTCCTGGTCAGCCTAACTAAGTAGGAAGATCCCAACTGAGTAGGAAGATCCCATGTGACATGGCAGTGACCTCATCGCCACATACCATGCCACCTCAGCACATATGGGAGCCAAAACAAAGAGTGCACATCTCCTAAGATGGCACTATGGAGAGAGAGTGATCCTGAGGCAGTTTTCTAACTCTTTTCCCAAAACATTTCAGCTATCTCTGTGAATATGCATTCATTTGTATCCTGAGTTGCAGTTTCTGTGAATATCTAATCATCTTTCACTGTTTACACTGCAGCCCTTCATGCTTTGATCCTGAATTACCTTCTCCTTGCATACTATTGGCTTGGGCTATCCTGGATTGAGTTGGCTTTACTGTATTTCAACAAACAAAAGCTTTTCATCATCCAAAACCAGCAGCAGGACACCCTACAGCAACAACAAGCAGCAGGAGAAGCAAAAACACAGTGCTGAGAACACTATAAACTTTTCTGGTAGCAAGAGGCAGCCTGTCTCTGTGCACCGGCAGCGACCCCGCGCCGTACAACCAGTGCTCCGAGCAGGCAAACAAAAGCAGAAGGGTGGATTAAGATGGATCCAGCAAGAGTGGACGCCGAGGTGAACACAGCGCCAGCGTCAGAGACACCGGCAAGGCCGGCGCCTGACGCTGTACCTTCGGTGGAGCCCTTACAAGGGCCAATGGATACGGCGGAGGACTCCTTGGATGGCCTCCAGACGGCCTTTGGGGCCCTGTCGGTGAAGGAAATGGTCTCTCAGCCTCAGCCTGTGAAGAGGAAGAGAGGAAACGAGAGCGAGAAGGATGCTGGAGAAGGAGCAGACGAAGGAGAGGAGCAAGGGCAAGACCCGACGGATATCCCTACCTTCGAAGGCGCACCAAGCGCTTCTGGCCTCCAAGCATCACCCTCTCCCATAACCACCACACACCCAGCCGCCGCTACATCCACTTCCACAACCAACCAGCCTATGGCAGAGGGCACAGGCTTTACTGGCATGCCTCACTACCCCGCCTATGGCATGGGCCCACCTACCACTGCGCTCCTTGAGGCAACTACTGCCAGTGAGCCGGTGGCTTCCAGCTCTGCGCCGCGTTGGTATGCGGCTGACCATCCCCATCCACTCCACGCCACTGGAACCTACATGGTAGTTCCTGGGTATGCTCCTGGGTGTGCACCTGGGTATGCACCCCTGAGTGGGTTGAGGAGAGGACCAGAGTCTCTGGGAGGCAGGAGTAGAGGATCGGGAAGATCCTCCAACAGGTCCCTGACGCGGTCGGAGATCAACGAGGTGCTCCAAGGAGCCACTTCGAAAATCGTGAGCGACCTCACGCAAGAGATCAGGGAGAAACTGCAGCCCCTGATGATCCCGTCCCATGCGTCACCTACGACAGTGGGGATGTCACCCCACCGAGTACAGGCTAACCACCTGGCGGCAGGGTTGACGAATACCCTGGGGAGCCTGAGGAGCCGACCGATGCCGACTCCTGCAGCAGTACCAAGAAGCCCATTCGTCCCGAGGACAGCCCAGCCGCCCTACAGTCACGTGACGAACTCGACGAGGGCCGAGCTGGACCAGCTGGGGCTGACAGCCCTAAGGGCTATGGTGGACGTGGAGCCTTATGGCTCCAGTGATATAGGCGGAGACCCCTCCGATGATGGGCCGCCTTCGATGACTTCTTCTTCGCCATCGGATGACGAAGACCCTGAGGACCCCGAGGACTCCAAGGGTAAGAAGAAGAAGAAGAAGAAGAAGAAGACCCGACGCCCTGAAGGACGCCGAGCTCAGGAGGCGAAGGCTATTGCCACCTCCAAGATAGTGGTGAACCTGCCTGAATTCACAGGCAAGGACCTCAGCGAGTTCGCTGAGAACTTTGGCCGGTTCCTACGACTGACCGGCCAAACCCACGCGAGTGGGCGAGTGAAGTGCGACCTGCTCCTGCAGTGCTGCAAGACGAAGTACCTGGAGAAGCAGGTCAGGCAGATCGTCACCAACTCCGCCACCTTTGCCGACGTGTTGGTTGCCCTGGAGAGGCAGTACCCAACCTACGAGACCGACCTCTCCATCAGGGCCGAGATCCAGAACCTGCCCGTGCTGCCGAACAACCCCAAACCCGGCAGGGTCTCCGAGCTGTTGGCGGACCTGGACCACTGGGCTGGGCGACTGACGCCCGGTTCCTACAGCAGCGACGACCTGCTGTTTTGGTTGTGCTCCAAGCTCCCCCGTGAGCTATGGGACGAGTGCCGTCTGACGGCTGAGCGCAAGGCTAGATCCCTCCGCTACGAGGATCTATGCGTGCTGCTCCTGGAGATGGCGCTGGAGAAGGAGAGCGACCAACACCTGAACCACTACCGTCCTGGTGGTGGAGGTTCTGGAGGCAAAGGGTACCAAGGGTCCCGACCTGGGCAGGGGACTACCCCCAAACACGCCCACGCCCGCCTAATGGAGAACGTGAAGGAGCTATTCTGGTGTGATGCCAGAGATGAACAGGGCCACCTGCAGCATGCCTCCGACTGCGAGCAGCGAGACTGCTTTGTTGTCCAGGGGAAGCAGCAGGAAAAGATCACCGGCGCCAAGGTGAAGATGCCGGATCATTACCGCTGCACCATCACGTGTGCATTCTGCGGTAAGCGGAAGCACTATGAGGACGAGTGCTACCATAAGCAACGCCTATCGGCGAAGCTTAAGGGGGAAGATCCTGGCAAAAGCTCAGGCAAAGGTGGAGGCAAGGCCAAAGGCAACGACTCCGGCAAGGGCAAGTCGAAAGGACGTGGTCAAGGTGGTCAAGACAAGGGTCAAGGCGGACGAGGAGGAGGCGCTAATCGCCAGAACGACAACAAGAACAAGGACAAGAACGGAGGTAACCCCAACCCTAATCCAGGGGGGAACTCCGAGCCCTCTGGAGGGCAGTCTGGACCTACCACACGCTCACAGATGCAGGCCCAGCAAGAACAAGGAGCCAAGCGTGAGCATGAAGGTGGTGACGACGGCAACGCCAAGAAGAGAAGCCGTTTCATGAGGATGGCCCGCAAATTGCGGAACAAGGGGTTCGAGGTGACCTGTCCCGCGGAGTTCTGACGGGGACGCTCTGGTGGCACCCAAGACCTGGTGTTTTGGGTACGTATCCGACTAGGAGGACGTGAATACCTGGGGGTACTGGATACTGGAGCCACAATATCGATAGTGGCCAAGAAAATTTTACCTTGTGGGAGCCTGAAGAACACCATGACCACCGCCGCTATACGGATGGGGGATGGACATGTGGTGCACAGCTGCGGGGACTGCGAAGTGGAGGTACCTATGGGCTCCAAGACTATCGCCCATCGGTTCTATGTGATGGACACTGATGCCTTCGACTTTGTACTGGGTACTGACTTCTTCGTACAGCACTCCCAGATACAATCCCTGACGCTGCAAGCGCCCTACCTCCTGTACGTGGACCACGGCAGTGGCAGAGAGTCTGTGCCACTGGAGCAGTCGGAACATACCTCGAGTTACCTGAGACTATCGAAGGAGGAGCCCTCGAACATGATGGCGGCCTCCAAAACTGAAGACTATCAACTATTGGGGGAAGTCCTAGACCAAGGTCTGAGGGAGTTGGGTTACTCTCGAGAAGACCTAAGTGTGGAACTGTTCGCCAGCGACAAGCAGCATGTACTGGACCTATACTGCAGCAAGGGGAAGAACTGCAGCTACAAATTTTACTGGCCCTCTTTCGGGATGGCCTACGGGAACCCCAGATTCAGTGAACTGGGGAAGGTGCTGACCAAGGTGGCCTTGGAACGTTCCCGTATGGTCCTGTGTTCCCCCGATTGGGGAGCCCACGGGGGCAACGAGTACTGGCGAACCCTCCTTGATAAGCTGACTATCAGCTCTGTGCGGTTACCTGATGAGGCCATCTACGTGCCTCTGGGACGCAAGACGCCCATTGGGAAGCCCGGATGGGGGAGTATGCTCAGCGTGGTGGACGGAAGTCTTACCACCATCCCCTGGGAAGACCTGGACCCTACTCTGGTCCAGGCTATACAACGAGAAAGCGATGGACTCGCCTTGGGTGACTTGAAGGATCGCCTACGACCTCAAGATGCTGTTGAAACTACACCCGGAGGAGATGAGTACGTCGTGACTGACACTAACGCCCCCAACTCTCCCTGTCATGTACCTGTTCCTGATGGAGTCTCTGAGTGTGGACTATCTGAGCTACCTAGCTCTATCCACTCAGACGACGAAACTGAGCACGACGCCTTCTTCGTGCAGACTGCGGTGGAAGAAGTGGAGAACGCCGAGTACGTCGCCCCACTAAAACCCCTACTCTCCATGAGGGTGGAAGACCCCGTGGATGAAGAGCTGGACCCTCGATCCAGGCTCAGGGAGTACGTGGATTCCAAGAGGAAGTTGGTGGCGAAAAAGCTATGCTACGCGAAGCCTACCCGCAGCTCGTGGCCACTGAAGCAAGGACGTATGGGAGACCTATCCCAACTGAAGGAGGACCTCGAACAGAAGATCACCACCTGGCAAAGGGAGGTGGATCTCAAGCTCATGAAGAGCGTATGGGGTGCCCATGTGAGGACCCCAGATGAGGACGACCTCTCGGAGGAATGTGTATGTGAACCCCCTAAAGCGTGCCTATGTTGCCATCGTCCACCGGAGATGGTTGAGCAAGACCTTCTGTATGCCTACCAAGGGCTGAAGGATGCTACCAAGGGCGAAGAGTCGGTGGAGGACCACCTCCCGACGTCTATTCAAGGGGCAAGCAACTTACACTCCGACGAGGACACGGAGGACAAGATCAAGGTACTGGACCCGCGGGTGCAAAAGCTGATAAGGACCTATCTGGAGGTGTTCGGAGAACTACCCCCTCCAGCCTCATGCGACAAGCTGGTACAGATGGACCTCAAGCTGAAACCCGAGTTCGTGGGTCACAAGATCCGGAGGAGACCCTATCCAGCTCCTAAAGAGCAGGCCGACGAGATTGAGCGACAGATACAAGAATGTATCGACGCTGGCCTAGTCCTGGAGTACAAGGATGGGGACTACCCCCTACACTGCAGCCCCTGTTTCCTGGTGGCTAAACCTGGGTCTACAGCCAAACGGCTGGTAGTGGACTATGGAGAGCTGAACAAGAAGACGCTGAACCACTCAGGGTCCATTCCCAATATGGAGTCTACCCTGGAGAAGATAGCCTCCTGTCGCTACAAGACCAAGATGGACAAGCGAAGTGGATTCTGGCAAGTGGACCTGACGCCCAACGCGCAGGAACTACTGGCCTTCATCACCCCTCAGGGGAGGGTATTCAAGTGGAAGGTCATGCCATTCGGCGTGGCTAACGCCCCCGCTCTGTTCCAAGAGCTGATGAACAAGATCTTGTCCATCCTACGAAGGAGACCTAAGGTGCAGGAGCTCATATCCCGTGGGGCCCAGATGGAGGCTCACATCGACGATGTATGCCTCGGGACCAATACCCAGGAGGATCACCTAATCCTCTTGGGAGAGTTCTTTGCGGTCTGCCAGGAGAACCACACACGACTCAAGCTGGAGAAGTGTGAGTTCATGCAGGAGACCATGCAGTACCTGGGGTTTGACGTTGGCTATGGGTGGTGGACCCCAGCGGCCTCTAAGGCCAAACCCCTGATGGATGCCAAGGTACGACACGAAGACCCCAAGAAAGGACTTCATGATGTACGCAGTTTCATTGGGGCGTGCAACTTCTATCGCCGCCACATCAAAAACTTCACCTACACCAGCGCGGTACTGACTGACTTGATCAAGAAGAGTACTACTTGGCGCTGGGGCCCACAAGAGCAACAAGCGTTTGACGAGCTCAAAGACAAGGTAGCCAACGCTAAGTGCTTGGGCGTGCCTAGGGCACAAGGGGAGATTATCCTGGTGACCGACGCCAGCAATGTGGGCGGTGGTGGAACGTTGTTCCAGTGGCAAGCACTAGAGAAGGAGGAGTTCGACTCGGCCATTTCCCAATGGGGGACGGAAGGTCTCAACCGAGATGGAACCCTCAAGCACAGCTACCCTGACGACAAGTGGGTCCTAGTACCTCTGGGCCACTGGAACTGGAAGTGGAACCAGGCCAGGGGGAACTACTCCACCTATGAGCAGGAACTGCTCGCGGGTATGCTGGTGCTATCCTCACAAGCACGACTGTTGGGGAGTAACCCTGTGGTCTGGCTATGCGACCAAGAACCGGTCCGCAGTTTCCAGAAGGGCCCCCCACCTGAGAAGGCCAAGCTACGTCGCTGGTGGACCTACCTCAGTCAACTACGGCTGACGGTACACCATATCCAGGGAGTGAAGAACGAGTGCGCCGACTACATCAGCCGCAACAACTTCGACGCCCTGATTGGTGCCCGGTCTGAAGCGCTGGCTAAGGAAGCGTTCAGCCGTATGGACGTACACCTGGACCTGAACATGACCATGATACGCCCCCTGGATGGACTCCAACAATCGGAGTACCTACAGGAGTTTGGGAATATCTACCGGCGCCTGGAGAAACGCCTTGAACCTATCCTGGTCAACCAAGACCAGTGGAAGCGGGACAAGAGCTACCTCTGGCACGAGGACCGCATCGTGGTGCCTAGTGACCGAGTCCCAGCGCTGCTGAAGTGGACCCATGAGTCCAGTGGTCATGTCGGTGCTGACCGTACCCTGAGGCTGTTCAAGCAGTGGTTCCACACTACGTGGACTGACGACCAGCTGCGGAAGACGCTCCTGCCTATCGTGGACAAGTGCCCGTGCAGGTCCTGTAAACCAGGGGATATCAGGGACAGAGGTCTCTACTCGACCCTGCCCATCCCTCACTGTGCTAACAGTGTTCTATACGTGGACTACACGGAGATGCCGAAGTTCGGGGGCTATGACTTCGCCCTCGTGGTAACCTGTGGGTTGACCAGGTTTACCAGGGTGTTCCCATGTACCAAGCACATTACCGGAGAGGAGACTATCAAGATACTCCTGGAGGAGTGGTTTTGTGTCTATGGGGCGCCCAAGGAGATCAACTCCGATGAGGACGTACGAGTACGCTCAGATACTGGCTGGTACAAGAGGGTCCTGAGGTCCCTCAATGTCCAGGTATCTACGGGGATTCCCTACTCTCACACGAGCAACCCCCTATGTGAGCGACAGATTCGTGTCCTGAAGGAGAACGTCAGGATATGGTGCAAAACTGAACGCACCAGAGACTGGGTGAGACTACTCCCCGTCATATCCTTGATGATGAACTCCCAAGAGAGTTCAGCTACTGGCTACTCGCCACATGAACTATTCATGGGGCGCCCGGCATGGTTCCTACATGCCCCCTATCCAGAGGACACCCATTCTTCTGTGGGTGAATGGGTCCAAGAGCAACAAGCGAAGGTGGACAAGGCCAAGGCAATGCTCCAGAGAGTGAGGGAGCGTCAGTGGAACAAGAAGAACAAGCACCGTGTACCGGCCACCTACCAAGAAGGGGATTGGGTGCTGGTGCACCACAGTCGACTACCCGCCTGGCCACGCTCTACCAGCGATGACCCATACTTCGGGCCGTACAAGATCCTATCTGTGGATGGACACCGTATCACCGTGCGGTGTTCTCCCCGTCTAGGGGGGACCCTGGTGTGCGCCGCTCAACACCTGAAGCGCTACCATGATCCTGAAGACCTCTGTGGGGAGGAGTGGGAGCTGAACGACGAGGAAATCGCCGCTCTGGACCTACAAGGGGCTGCCAGCCCTATGGAAGTTGAAGGTGAACTCCCCGACATGAACGCCGAGGAGATGGCTAAGGAGGGCTTCTACCTGGTGAAGTCTGTCCTACGCCACCGCTATCGCCAGGGTTGGCGCTTCCTCACCCTCTGGGAAGGGTTTGGAGTCAAAGAGGCCACCTGGGAGCCCTTCTCTGCATTTGTTCTACCTGAGGGACGCCTAAACTCAGTTCTGGTTGACTACTTGTCCCAGAACAACCTTGGTGAGTTGTTGAGGCTCGCTGAGATGCTTGCCTCCAAGAATAAAGCTAGGGACTGAACCTTACCCTTACCTGCCAAAGCGTATGTGTGAGTGTGCTAGTCCTAAGGTCCTGAGAGCAAGCCGCAGAAGTGGTGTCCTAATTATACCCAAGTCTGCGCCCTTGCTGAACCTGGAGGGTTGGCTTATTGATGCCACGGGGTACGCCCCGGGTCTCCCCTCCCCTATGCGCCCAATTTCTGTGCTGGCGCAAAACCTTGGGGGAATACCCAGAGTGTTAATCCAGGTATTGTTTTCCGTACCTACCTGTCTACTACAGGGAGGGGTGGCCAAAAGCTATGAAGGCATGCAAAACGCCTGTTTGCTATGTGGCCAAAAACACTAACCTAACCCACTGTCACAGCCCACCAACCCAGCTAAAATTGCAGGAAAAGGGTGGGACAGTGACACGCCCCCTACAGGTCCTACACACCCTACAGTGGCACCATCCTGGTGGGCGAGCGCTGGGCAACTGGCTCTAGCCCCCACGCAGGACTACCACTCCTACACGCACGCTCTACTTGGCGTTGCGAAGAGAAAGTTCTCGAGGGTCCTAGAGACCCACCTGTGAAATGACAAGAGAACACAGCGCTGCTAAGCAACTGTGGCCTCACAGGGGACGCCACAACGCGTTTCCCCTGCAAGGGCTTGGAGGGAAGGAGTGCTCTCGTGTGCAAGGCGCAGATGTAAATGAAGTCGGACTCCCTGCTCTGCCACAGGCGGAGCGGAGTTACTTGTTTGTGTGATCTGCGCCCCTGTTTAGCAGGGCATAAAAAAAAAATGCTGCTGCACCACTCACCCTACCTGCCCACCTGTAAAACAAAGGCAAATGAAAGGGCGTTTGCGGCGGAGGAACCAAGGCACACTCCAGGTATTATACCCTTCTCAGTGTGCCCTAAAATACGCTGTCCGCAAACACGCTGCATGGAGCAGCTACCCTTATCAAGCAAGCAAGCGTTAAGGGACTCCTCAGGTTCTCTTAAAGAACGTACCGAGGAGCCCCTGGGTAGCCTAAACAAGGTTTACCGTGCGCACTTCGGGTGGCCTACCCTTTAATGCGTGTGTGCATGCACGACTATGCACGATCACGTGGGCAAACCTGCCCATCTCCACAACAATCTTGACTCCACCAGGGGGTGGCCCCGCCTGGGCGTACCTACCTTACCTACCGCTGGGAAGTGAAGCAAGGAGAGAAAACAAAAGGGGCGCACGCGAAGAACGTTGCTATGCACTTGTGTGTATGACTAATCACCCTGATCTGACCGCTAATCATCTGCAATCTTTCTAATCAATCCCTCTACCGCGTCCTATCGTGGTTATCGTTGTTAACGCTGCTACACGACTCGGTCACGGAGACTCGAGACGAGCAATGTGTATGCGGCATGCAAGACGAGCATACCTGTAGTTTATACCTGATTCATTGAAGTCTTTTCAATTGATTTTCGAATTCTTGAATTTTTGAAGCTTCTATTAGTGTGGGTGGAATTTGTATGTTTGTTTATTAATATGTGTCTCGTCATTTTCAAGACTACGTGATACATACGTTTATAATTCCATTATTTTTCCATTTTCCGGCGCTTCGCTAGGAGCCGCTCCTGCGCGCCGCCATTTTATGCGTATGAATTTCTGGACTTAAAAAATCCAGAGATGACTATAATTTCTATAAAAATGTGCTGAAGATGCACAATTGGATTCTGCTCAGGTGTGTCGTTTCAGAAAAATTCTGCGCCGTCATTTGACGGATTTTGGTGTCGTCGCTTCGTTTTTGCGTGGATTCGTCCATAATTCTCCCATTCCTGCCTCTGCAGATACCCACGCGCAGCCTCGCTGAGTAGGCCGTGTTCGGGCCGAAAAGCAGGTGCCTGGAGAGACTGAGCAGAACCAAGACCCACCAAGGGGCAAATTAATTTCTTTTCGACTCCCTACGCCCTAAGACAGGTCACAGGTCGCCAGCAGGTTTACGAGAACCCATGCGAGTGTGTATAATGTGTCTTGCGTTTGGGTTGTGTCGACGCTGCGTCTTGGAGGAAGGGATGCATATGCACATGTTTGGCATGCTCCCAATCTAACCCAACCAAGCCACAGGAGCCCCGGCAGCGCCAAGAGCGCTGAGTCTTCTGTAGGAAACTGTACAATCAGAGCAGCAAAAGGACGCCAGCCATGGTGAGCGCCCATTTTTCAGTGTGAGGGAGACTGTAGGTATTTTAAAGTAGATGTGGAAACCAAGGAAAGGCCAAGAAAAATTCCCTTTTTCCTAAAATGCGACAGTGGTGGCCACCACAGCACAAGGGGGGAGTAAGAAAAAGTGCTTTTCCATTGCTTTGGGACATACTCTAGTTGTATTAGAGATGCACTGAGCATCCATGCATTTTTATCTTAGTATTGGTCCAGCCAAAAGTGGTGAGAACACATTTTGACCTATGGAACCAAACACCCAATCAGGATATGGAGTGGACCCCTTAATCCCCTTTCAATCAGAAGTACTTAGCCCACGCAAACTGCACCCCCTTTTGGAAGAGAAGGACCTAAAAAATGACCGCCCAAATAACTATTTTTTTTGGACATTTGCAACACACATGGCCCAGATGCCACCGAAAAAATACAATTTTACCCAATTTGCTGCTTTTTTCCACTTTTTGCTTATCAAAATAAACTATTATTTTGTCTGATTTGAGGGGTGTGTTTTACCAATCTTGTCGTTTTTGTATTTCAAAAGCCAACTGGTGCGTGCCTGTTCGGGAGCTCATTTTCAAAATATGACATTCTGCGGGTCTCCAGTTGCACCTATGTTTGTCCTGCGAAATAAATTGCTTTTTTGTGTACCTGAGTGCGCGAGGCCTCGCGCACTCAAGGTCATGGAAACAATTGTGTACAGAGGGCAACAAAAACAGGACACGAAGTGCACAACGTACAAACACTGAGATAAAAGCTTGGCAAAAATGTACAACCCTTTAAGGGCATATAATTGCATTCGCGTCGAAGGCGAGTGCGCGAGCCCTCGCGCACTCATGACTGCAAAAAGAGGCGTAACACTTGGGTTAATGGTGACTTACTTCTTCTTCGGTCCAGCAACCTTAGCCAACCTGGAACCCAGGCTTCTTGCTGTTGTACTTGTCCCACTTGGAGAGGCAACGGTACCTCGAGACGGCAGGGTACCAGAACGCGAGGGCGGCTTGAACTCTGCAGTAGCACTGGCAGCAGTCTTCGCTTTCTTCTTGGACTGTTCCTTACCAGAGTCGGGGCTGCTTGCATCGAAGTGAGAGGCGGATGCCCGCTTGCGCTTCTGCTGGGTCTCCAGTACTTGCTCCAGATCGTCTTCTTCTGACTCCTCGTCAGTATCGTCGTCGTCTGATTCCGCGGGCTTGTCCGATTCCTTCTCTTTCCCTTTTGCTTGCTTCTTGGTACTCGAGGGTGTTCCTTTTCCGGCTGCAGTACCCTGAGTTGGTACAACTTTGGCAGTCTTCTTCATCTTGGCTTGCATTGGCAAGGTAGGTGCAGGCGCACCAGGCTCAGTGTCTTCAGCGGGGGCCTCAGTCACGACATCTTGCTGGACGGCTTCTGCAGCATGCACCTGCTGGTGCCCTTCATGCCCTCGTTTGCTGTCCAAAACCCACAGTGGAATGCCACGCTGGAGCCACTCTTCTTGAGTATCCCAAGTTGCAGCTGTTGCTCCCTGCTCCGTCTGATCGGCCTCCAGCATGTACCGCATCACGATTGCATGCTGCAGAGCACCTCCAACGGCATTCCCTAGGTCCTTTTGCTTGATCGTTGACACAGCCAGAAACGCCACTTTAGTTTTGAGGTCAGACATCGCAATCTTTGCGGCCATGGCAGGCGTGTCGTCCACAACAACCACTGCATCAGGAAGCCCACTGCACAAAACGTATCTGTCCAGGTACCACAGCACGTGAATCAGAGGCATGAAACCGCCGAGGTTCTTCTCTTGCATCTCTTCGAAATGTCCAGCGGAATACGACACATAGTTCGGCAACTGTAAATGTGATGAATATAGACGAATAACGGAGGCAGCAGTGCGCGAGGCCTCGCGCACACAACGGCATCGTAACAATCGAAAGAAGCAGATATACCTGCTTATCCCAGCGACTCGTTGTTCCGATCCACATACAGTGCTCGTCGAACTGCTACGTACTGCTGGTCACGGGACCCGATAACCAAGAGTACACCGGCAACCGAACATGGTAGAATGGCACTGTGGTTGGATCCTTGTCCTTCTCCATACGCCAGAGCCTCTGCATTTCGCGGCCAATACGGTGCACAACATCAGCCTCGCCATAGAAAATGACGTCTTTCCCCAGCATCATCACATCGAACAGCCACTTCGGAACAAATCCTGGAGAGTCGTATTCAATGAAAAGGTCAGCGTTGATGATCCACAACGGGTACTGCAGATCCCGGAAACGGCCTGGCGGTGTCTCTTCAATATTCTCAATACGGCAGGCTGTCAAAGCGTATTTGATCCCTTGCTCGTCCGACTTGGAGACATTGATCACATCGCCATTACTGAGCTGTGTCTGTGAAGGTGCCGATGATGGTGCCTCAACCTTCCTTTGCAGTTGTTTCCGCACGGCCAACGTCTGTGGTAATGGAGGTGCGCCCTTGTCCCCAGTGCGCCACAGAGGTGCAGTGAGCAACGTCTTCCATTTTGGCCAGGGCGACCGAAACTTCGTACTTTTTGCGTCCACCCAATAACCCCAATTTCCAAGCCCAATTTTCAATTGCGGCGTGCCCAGTGCTGCGACTTCTGCTCGGATCTTCGCATCGGCAGCTGTACGGATGTGACAAACGTGGTGAAGTGCGCGAGCCCTCGCGCACTGCAGCTGCGACACTGACGCATACCTGCGGTCTGGTTGACATGCTGCGTATTGTCCGGATGGTCAAGATGGAAAATAACCCATTGTTCCGTAATCTGCGCGTCAATGTAGTTCTGGGTGGTCTTCAAGGTCGAGTCCTTCAGGTTCATGTGCGCACAGACTTTCTGCAATAGGCTCGGTAGATGCAGCCCCTCCAGCCTCTTGAAGGCATTCCTTGTAACGTCCTCTTTCTTGCTCTTACTCTCGAGGTTCCTCATACCAGTAACCGCCTCACGGCCGCAGTAATACGCCAGGGAGAAGATGTCCCTCCAATTCTTGAATGTCGAGTCCTGCGGGGGGAGACAGTGTCATGGAGTGCGCGAGGCCTCGCGCACTGTAACCGTGCGATACACGAATACATACTGTATGTCCTGCTTCCTCCAAAGCCTCGGGTGCAAGAAACGCAGAGTTGACGGCAGCTTGGACAACAGCAATCTTGAACCTCTCGAAATCTTGTGGCTCTTTTTCCCGCTTCTGATCCTCAATGTACAACAACATGTTGTCCAGCGCCTCGGACAGCGGAATCCACGTCACAGACTGGCTGCCAGCTTGTTGCAATCCTGCAACCTTGGCACGGATCCTCCAAGGCGTTTCGTACTTCAGAATGTCAACGTAGCAAAACTCCTGCCAATCCTCCAATTCTTTGCCTTCTTCGAGACGCTGTTGCTGAATCTTTCTGCATGTTTCTGTGCCATGTTGACCATTCAGAACGTAAAGGGAGCCATCTGCAAAGCAAATCATGTACCGAAGCAAAAAGAAGAACCGTCTTCGATCGAAAGCGAAGCGAGTCATACCACCATCCTCCCACGCCGTTATGCGCAACGGTCCAGCTGGTGGCAGTGCTTGGTATCCTGCCACTTTTCTGGCAACGTCGTCATAGTTGATGGATCGGATCTGTCCGCGCTCCTTGGTCTTGTCAATTTTCAAATCAGCAATCTTTACCTTCACGGCTTTACCATTCTCCTGCCGCAGCCACTGTGCCACTTCGACTGTGAGCTTCATCTCCGGTATTGCTTTCTTCTCACCCTTCTTCTTGCGTCCTTTCTTCGGCGTGTCCCCGTGGTCGGTCCCTGGTGACGACTCCATGGCCTCTGCGTCTGTTACTGGACGTTCTGGCGACCCTGGTTCACTCATGATGCCAAACAATACCTGAAAAGGCCAAATGGCATGACATGAAACACGGTCATTTGAACTCTGAAATCAGTCGAAACGGTATTTTGCAGGTCGTTTTCGGAAATCTGTTCCACAAACGTCTTTGTTGTGACTTAATCCACGGCACTTAGCGAAGTACTCAGTGCGCGAGGCCTCGCGCACTCACATCGCATTACATACCTGTTTTCATAACGTTTAGTGCGCGAGGCCTCGCGCACTGCGGGTGTCAGTTACCGCAAGCGTTGCCGCACGTTGCGTGTTGCTGCTTCCTGTCTGTCGGCATCCATATCTGTTCTCTGTCCCACAACAGCATCCAGTTTCCGTTTCAGTTGGTTGGTGGGATTTGTTTTCTGGTCAATGAGGGCATCTAGTACGCTGTGACCAAGTAGCCGGTAGTGGTCGTAACCGAGGGGTTGTGTAGGTGAGGGCGGAAATCTCGGTAACCTCCGCGGCCAAGAAGGTGCAACCGTGCTTACTCTGTCCGACTCCCATTCCACATAGGCCATGCATATCCGGTCTGTCGCCAAAAATCTGGTCAGTCGTTGTCGCATGCTGTGTACCAGGTTCTTGGGAACGTTTTGCACCCCCACGCGTTTTCCACCAGGACCAACCTTTAGCAACAAGTAATGGTTTTCCACCTCCTGAACAGTAACAGAACCCGTGTTTCTCGCCTTGTCCCGCACCAGCTTGCTCAACATCCCTTCTCCAAACTCCTCTGAGTGTGCCTGACCGGGCAGGTCCTGGTGCCACTTGCTGTTGTACAACAATGTGCACATGATTGTGCGCTCGTACTTCAGTATGGTGTCACACGGTCCTCGACGCAGCCTCCGCAACAGACACAAACTCAACTGCAACACCTCCTGAGCTCGTGTCCCTGTAGCGTTGTTTTCCCCCGACCAATTGCACTCCCGTACCAGGTGACCCAAGTACAACAACAACGGGCACCAATCCGACAACAAATGCAAGACTGCGTTTGCCACTGCTGTCCTGTTGGCATGCGTAGTGTCACGACCACTGATCGCGGTTGCAGCTTGTGCCTTGCGCCGATACGGGCGTAGTATTCGGGGTGTGGCAAGCATCAGCGCAGCAATAGTTTTTTCCATAACTATCAGTTTGGGGTATGATAGTATGGTGGAACCAGGTCGTAGCAGACCTTTCCGTAGGTAGGTTAGAATAGGCCAGAACACCCGAAAAGTATGAGTAACAACGAACTTGTTGAACCTGAGTCGCTGTGCAAATGTTAACACCAGTTGCGCCGCCAGGTCGTTCCGTTTCAGTCCTTTCCATAGGTCACCTGCTGTTTGGTATGCTGGTTCTGCCGCGCATGCCTCTCGTAGTGCTGCTGCTCCTTTGCTTACTTCTGCAATCATGCGTTGCTCTACGGATTTTCTGGCTCGAAGTGGCATTTTGCGTCTTTCTCTGTGGAATTATATTTGCGCACATATGTTGGTTATCGTTTCGCACAGCGACCTTTAAAAAAAATGTATTAGAAAACATCTGGCCTTTTCCTGTCGTCATTCTGGTGCGTGTGCTGTCGCCGCAAATTGGATTTGGTGTCTGCGTGCGCTCCGTTCCCAGTAACCGCAAACTGTTTTCCTGTTCTGCGTCCGTCTTTAAACCCAGTTGGAAAAAAAAACCATGTCTATCGGTCAACGAAGGCTACGCCGCTATTAAAACCGGACACGTCTACCATCGAGTGGCTGTTGGAAAAAAGCAAATCATTCCCCTGATCCCCTGAAAAATATGACGAAGGTTACCGATGTATAATCGACTGTCACAGGTGGTAGACGTGAAGGGGAATGTAAATACCGGCGTAGCCTAGCTTGATCGCTTTTTCATTTTCTTCTGTCATTTAAGTGCGCGAGGCCTCGCGCACTGATTGTTTCCGGGGAAACAATGTTCTATACCGTGTTGAATCTGATCAACATGGTGTCTACACACATATACACCGGAAAAATCAAACGTGTTTGTCCGTCTCGTACTGTACCTGCAATTGTACGCGTCACATCCAGTCTGAAAATTCAATACATAACGTGACCTGAGTGCGCGAGGCCTCGCGCACTCAGGTTGCTTAAATTTGTATTTTATTTTCACTTTACAGTACATGTGTTTCCCCTAACATGGGAAGTCCGACAGCCATACACTTCCAATGCTCCCTGGTCAACACAATCCTAATTTTAATACCGTGTGGGAGCTGCGTATTTCCGCAAAAGCCAGTCCTTACGGGTTGTTACGTTTCGTGATAAACTCTGCTTTCGCTATCTTGAGTGCGCGAGGCCTCGCGCACTCAGAACGCCAGAGAAATGTAAAAAACGTCACATTGAGGAACACGGAGTTGCACAACACGAAAAAAGCAATTTATTTCACTACGTCTAAAATCACGTTCATGAAACATCCAAAAAATAGTTTTTTTGCCCTGTTGCGAACCGGTCCTTTTTTGCGCGTTCGGCGCGCAAAACAGGGTGCAGTTTGCGTGGGCTAAGAAGTAAAACATCTTTTCCTGAGTTGACTGAGCACTGACATACCTAAGGTAGAGCCTATGAATTTATCTATGTTTTTCCATGAATACTTCTCTGCCCTAGTGGTATGCACCATAGGGGGTTAGGCACCTCTTTTTGAGAGGTCCTGGGTTCAATTCCTGGTCAGCCTAACTAAGTAGGAAGATCCCAACTGAGTAGGAAGATCCCATGTGACATGGCAGTGACCTCATCGCCACATACCATGCCACCTCAGCACATATGGGAGCCAAAACAAAGAGTGCACATCTCCTAAGATGGCACTATGGAGAGAGAGTGATCCTGAGGCAGTTTTCTAACTCTTTTCCCAAAACATTTCAGCTATCTCTGTGAATATGCATTCATTTGTATCCTGAGTTGCAGTTTCTGTGAATATCTAATCATCTTTCACTGTTTACACTGCAGCCCTTCATGCTTTGATCCTGAATTACCTTCTCCTTGCATACTATTGGCTTGGGCTATCCTGGATTGAGTTGGCTTTACTGTATTTCAACAAACAAAAGCTTTTCATCATCCAAAACCAGCAGCAGGACACCCTACAGCAACAACAAGCAGCAGGAGAAGCAAAAACACAGTGCTGAAAACACTATAAACTTTTCTTAGTGTGGAACCACAGCTGGAATGGCCTCAGGGTACGGTCAGCAACCACATGACCACTGAACTCGTGGGTCCACTTCAGCAGCGCCGGGACCTCGTCACTGGCTACTACGCTGCGGTCCTCCTGCCAGGGGTAGCTCTTGTCCCTCTCCCACTGTTCTTGGTTGACCAGGAGGGGTTCAAGGCGTTTCTCCAGGCGCTTGTAGATATTCCCGAACTCCTTCACGTACTCCGTTTGTTGGAGTCCATCTAGGGGGCGTATCATAGTCATTTTGAGGTCCAAGTGCACGTCCATACGGCTGAACGCCCCCTTAGCCAGCGCTTCAGACCGGGCACCAATCAGGGCGTCGAAGTTGTTGCGGCTGATGTAGTGTGCACACTCGTTCTTCACTCCCTGGATATGGTGTACCGTCAGCCGTAGTTGGCTGAGGTAGGTCCACCAGCGCTGTGGCTTGGCCTTCTCAGGTGGGGGACCCTTCTGGAAAGTGCGGACCGGCTCTTGGTCGCACAGCCAGACCACAGGGTTACTCCCCAACAGTCGTGCCTGGGAGGATAGCACCAGCATACCCGCGAGCAATTCCAGGTAATAGGTGGAGTAGTTCCCCCTGGTCTGGTTCCATTTCAAGTTCCAGTGGCCTAGGGGTACTAGAACCCACTTGTTTCAGGGTAGCTGTGCTTGAGAGTTCCATCTCCGTTGAGACCTTCAGTCCCTCATTGGGAAATAGCCGAGTCGAACTCGTCCTTCTCTAGCGCTTGCCATTGGAACAACGTTCCACCACCGCCCACATTGCTGGTGTCAGTCACCAGGATAATCTCCCCTTGTGCTCTAGGCACGACCAAGCACTTAGCGTTGGCCACCTTGTCTTTGAGCCCGTCAAACGCTTGTGGCTCTTGTGGGCCCCAGCGCCAGGTAGTACCCTTCTTGATCAGGTCATTCAGAATGGCGCTGGTGTAGGCAAAGTTTTTGATATGGCGGCGGTAGAAGTTGCACGCCCCAATGAAACTGCGTACATCATGAAGTCCTTTCTTGGGGTTTTTGTGGCGTACCTTAGCGTCCATCAGGCGTTTGGCCTTAGAGGCCGCTGGGGTCCACCACCCATAGCCAACGTCAAACCCCAGGTACTGCATGGTCTCCTGCATGAACTCCCACTTCTCCAGCGTGAGTCGTGTGTGTTCCTCTTGGCAGACCGCAAAGAACTCACCCAAGAGGATTAGGTGATCCTCCTGGGTATTGGTCCCGAGGCATACATCGTCGATGTGTGCTTCCATCTGGGCCCCACGGGATATGACTTCTTGGACCTTAGGTCTTCGTCGTAGGATGGACAGGATCTTGTTCATCAGCTCTTGAAAAAGAGCGGGTGCGTTGGCCACGCCAAAGGGCATGACCTTCAACTTGAACACCCTCCCCTGAGGGGTGATGAAGGCTAGTAGCTCCTAAGCCTCGGGCGTCAGGTCCACCTGCCAGAATCCGCTCCTCTTGTCCATCTTGGTCTTGTAGCGACAGGAGGCTATCTTCCAAAGGGTAGACTCCATATTAGGAATGGACCCTGAGTGTTTCAGCGTTTTCTTGTTCAGCTCTCCGTAGTCCACTACCAGCTGTTTGGCTGTAGACCCAGGTTTAGCCACCAGGAAACAGGGGCTGCAGTGTTGGGGGTAGTCCCCGTCCCTATACTCCAGGACTAGGCCAGCGTTGATACATTCTTGTATCTGTCGCTCAATCTCGTCGGCCTGCTCTTTAGGGGCAGGATAGGGTCTCCTCCGGATCCTATGGCCCACGAACTCGGATTTCAGCTTGAGGTGCATCTCTACCAGCTTGTCACATGAGGCTGGGTGTGGTAGTTCCCCGAACACCTCCAGGTAGGTCCTTATAAGCTTCTACTCCCGAGGGTCCAATAGCTTGATCTTGTCCTCCATGTCCTCGTCAGAGTATAAGTTGCTTGGCCCCTGAGTAATAGATGTCGGGAGGTGATCCTCCACCGACTCTTCGCCCTTGGTAGTATCCTTCAACCCTTGGTAGGCATAAACTAGGTCTCGTTCAACTATCTCCGGTGCACAATGGCAACATAGGCATCTCGAGGGGGTTCACATACACATTCCGCCGAGAGGTCGTCCTCCTCTGGGGTCCTCACATGGGCACCCCACACGCTCTTCATGAGCTTGAGATCTACCTCCCTTTGCCAGGTGGTAATCTTCTGTTCGAGGTCCTCCTTCAATTGGGATAGATCCCCCATACGTCCTTGCTTCAGTGGCCATGAGCTGCGGGTAGGGTTGGCGTAGCATAGCTTTTTTGCCACCAACCTCCTCTTGGAGTCGACGTACTCTCTTAGCCTGGATCGGGGATCCAGCTCCTCGTCCACGGGGTCTTCCACCCTCATGGGTTTGAGCTTTGAGGTTTGATTTTGCGGGTACTAGACGCCATCTGGCCCCGGGGGGCCACCTGGTCGGGCCAGGTGATATCCTCCCCACCGGGACCTAGTGGGGGGCCCTTCATGACACACCTCCTGCCTGCTGGCGGAGTCCCCCGGGTTCACGGGGCTCGGAGCCCTGTCCCTCCCCGGCTTTCCCATTTCGCCGCTCCCCGATTGGTGCATCACTTAGAAGCCGTAGCTGCGGGCGCTTACCCACCGCATCGCCACCCTGATGCGTGGTCAGCCGGGGCGCCGGCGCCGCCGCGGCCGTGCTACTGGCTTGTCGCCAGTGGGACCCCCGTGGGCTGGCGCGGAGGCTGCCTAGCCTTGGCGGTGCGCCACTACTGCCTTGGCGGGTGCAGTGTCCTGGTGGTGTGTGCGCGGCGCTCGCGGCCGGTTCGGGGGGCTCGGGCCGGTGCCTGGTGTTGTGTCTTCCCCGTTCCCCCCTTCCCGCCCCGCGTGTCCTGCGCTGTGTGTGACAGGCCGTCCCGTGCGGGTGTCCCTTACCCTCGCTCGCTGGTACGCCATTCCATGCGGTCTGTGCGTTCCGCGGGCTTGGTCCGGTTGCCCTTCTGGTATTCCCCGCGTGTTCTTTGTGTTTCTGTGCGCTTGCGCTCCCGCGGCGTCCGCGCTCCCCCCCCCCCTCCCCTGGTTGGTGTGGCGCGCGCACCTCGCGCGGTCCCGGTTCTGGGCGCTGGTAGGGCCGTTCCACGCGGTCCGTGCCCCTCCGCGTGTCCTGCCCCGGTCCCGTGCTCCGTTTGGTCTGTTTTTGGGGGGGGGGCGGCCCGGTCCCGTTTCCCCCCTACCTGGCTTGGGGCTGTGTGCTCCCCGTGGGATGGGTCTGCGCGTCTGGGGCGTTCCAGCGCCGGGGGGTGGGGTGCGGGGGGGCTAGGGGGGGGGGGGCTGTGCGCCGTTCCCCCCGACTGTGCGGCCGGGGGGGCCAGTGGGGCGCGGGGTCGCCTTGCCTCGGTCCATCCCCCTGCCTTCCCTGGGCAGACAACAAAGCGGGTGTCCTTGGCGTCGCTCTGGCCATGGAGAGCGTGGCCCCCATGCCGCTCCGGTTCGTGCTTGCTTGCTGTCCCCGGGCGCGGTCCTTGTGGCAACCTGGTGTGGTGGCGCGGCTTTCCTTGTCCATCGTGGTTTCTGTGGCAGCAGGCAGCTGGGGCCTGGGGGCGGGTCCTGCTCCGGCCTCCCTCCCGGGCGCCGCGGTCCTGCCGGGGGAAGAGGGGGTCATCCCCTCTGCCTCGGGGGAGCTGGGGGCCGGCGCCCCCATGGCTTGCGGGCCGGTGGGGGTGTGGGGGGATTTGGGGTGGGGTCGCGCCGTGGCTCCCCATCTCTCTCTCCTGGGGGGGGCGGCCTGCAGCCCTCTGCCCAGTCTCCCTTTTGTTGCCGGCGCATCCCCTCCAGGTGTACGCGTTCCATCGGGGTCATGGGGCAGCCCCGGGCGCGGGATGCGGCCTGCCGCCGGCGGGAGGGGGGGGGGGGCGGCCCGTGAGCCGCCCCTCCAGAGGGATGGCAGGGGGGCCGTCGGGCCGGGGGGTCGTTCTGCCTTGGTCCGTCCCTCTGCCCTCCCTGGGCGGGCAACATTGTGGGTGTCATTGGCGACGTTCAGGTCATGGGGGGCGCGGCCCCCACACTGCTCCGGTTTGTTGTCGCATGCCGCCCCCGGGCCTGGCCCGTGCATCGTTGTCGCGCGCTGGTGCGGGTGCGCCTGCCTGTCGCGACCCCCGCGGGAGCAGGCGGTGGGGGGCGCCGGGGCGCGCGGCGTGCGGGTCCAGCTGCGTTTCCCCCCGGGCGTCATGGTCCCTTCTGGGGGAGGGGGGACCCCTCCCAGGCATTGGGAGGGGCGGAGGGCCGGCGCCGTCGTGGTCTGCAGGCCGGGGGCGGGGAGTGGGGGGGAGAGGGGAGGGGGGGCTGCGGGGCTGTTCCCCACCCCGTTGCCCCGGGGGGTGGCCCGTGGCACCCGTCCCTGTCCCCCTTCTTCTCCGGTGCACCCCCCTTGGGTATACACGCCCGGCCGGGGTGGCCGGGCGGTCGTGGGCGCCGGGCGCGGCCCGGTCGGCCGCCAGTGGGTCAGTGTGGCGGTGGGAGGGGGGGGGGGGAGAGGTCTCCTCGCCACGGTCTGCTTCCCCGCCTTCCCCAGGCGGGCACCATGGCGGGCCACCTTGTCTGCGCATTCCTGGGTGCCGCCGTTCCGCTGCGGCCCAAGGCGCCGGCGCAGAGCTGCCGGTCGGCAGCTGGTAATGCGGGAGTGTGCGGGTGGTCGACCGGGGGCGCTTGGCGCGGGGCTGCGCTCGCCGCGGCTGTGGCGTCCCCCGCCTGGGTGCAGCAGCCCCCCTGGCGGGCTGAGGGGCCGCCGTCTCTCCGGCCAGCCTCCGGCCGCCCACAGGCTGGGGGGGGGGGGAGAGGGGGGGCAGGAGGGGTGGGGGGGAGGGGGGGGTCCCCGCAGCCCCCCCCTGGTCCCCTGGTGCCGCTCCCCAACAGCTGCGGGGGGGCGGCCTGGTGGTTCCAGTCCCAGGGGGCCAGCCGCCAACTTGGGGGGCGCACTCTTCCCCCGCCCCCCTCTACCCTTTGGGTGCCGGACCCTCGTGCAGTCCGTCGCTCGGGCCCACTGCTCTCCTGGCTGTCGCCCCGGGGTGTCTGCTGGCCGGGGTGGGGGGGAGGGGAGGGCCACCAAGTGCTGGGGGCGGCGGTTCGGGTCAGCGGTCAGCGATTAGCTGGCTGCGGGGCAGTGGGCCTCCCCTCGCGCTCGTTGCCCCCGTCCTCCCTCCCACTGCAGGTGGCGCGCGCCCCTCTGCCGCGCTGTACGATGGGGGGGTGTGGGTCAGGGGGCACGGCTCCGCCGGGGGGGGCGTCTTGCGGCATTGTCCCCTTCCAACCCCCCCGGGCCCATCGCCTGGGCCAACGGGGCGTCACCGTCACCTGCGTCGTCGCTTGTGGTGGGGCTGGGGCTGCGGCGGTGGCGGGTTGCGCCGGCGGTAGCACCAGTGGGTGAGGGCGTTGTCCCCTGCCGCCGAGGCAGCGGCCATCCGCGCTGGCTCCGCCCTCGGCGCGGGAGGGGCTGGCTGGTGCTGGGGCCGGGGGGGTTGGGGGGGGACGAGGTCTCCGGCGTCGGGGTCAATGTTGTAGAGGTGGGCGTGGTGGTGGTGGTGGTGGTGGGTGTGGTGCGCCGGCATTTTTTGGATGCTGGGGGGGATGCACCGCACCGGCTGCAGGTCCGGCTGTGGGGGCGCCCCGCCCCCCGTCCCCCTCCCTTCGCTCCGCCCTCCCCCTGTGGCACCCGCGCCCCGTCCTGTCTGTCCCCGGAGGCCCATGGCGCTGTAGCCCCTTCCCTTGGGTCCCTTCTGGCCCCCACGCCTGTGTCCCCCTGTCCGCGTCGCGGGTCCCGCCCCCTGTCACCTGCGCCCTGGCCTGCACCGCTGGCGCCCGTATCCTTCCCATGCCCATGCCCATGCCCTTGGCTGCGCCCACGCTCGCCGACCGCGCCCCGCTCCACACCATGCGCTCAGTGGCAGCCCACCTTGGCGCCCTGCTCGCGCCCCTGCGTGTCCTTCCCGTGCCCTTGCCTTTTCCCCGCTCCTTGTCTTCCACCCTCATGGAGAGCAGGGGTTTCAGTGGGGCGACGTACTCGGCGTTCTCCACTTCCTCCACACATGTCTGCACGAAGAAGGCGTCATGCTCAGTTTCGTCATCTGAGTGGATACAGCTGGAGAGCTCGGATGGTCCACACTCAGAGACTCCACCGGGAACGGCTACACGGCATGGAGACTGGGGAGCATTGGTGTTCTTTACGACGTATTCATCTCCCCCGGGTATAGTCTCAATAGCATCTTGAGGTCGTACTTGATCTTTCAAGCCGCCCAGGGTAAGTCCATCCCTTTCTCGTTGTATAGCCTTGACCAGAGTCGAGTCCAGGTCCTCCCAGGGAATGGAGGTAAGACCTCCGTCCACTACGCTGAGCATACTTCTCCATCGGGGCTTCGTGATGGGCATCTTACGCCCCAGAGGCACGTAGATGGCCTCATCAGGTAACCGGACAGAGCTGATAGTCAGCCTGTCCAGGAGGGTTCTCCAGTACTTGTTGCCCCCCTGGGCTCCCCAATCTGGGGAACACAGGACCATACGGGAAAGTTCCAGGGCCACCTTGGTCAAGACCTTCCCCAGTTCACTGAACCTGGGGTTCCCGTAGGCCATCCCTAAAGAGGGCCAGTAAACTTTGTAGCTGCAGTTTTTCCCCTCGCTGCAGTAAAGGTCCAAGACATGTTGCTGGTCCCTGGCGAACAACTCCACACTCAGGTCTTCTCTGGAGTAACCCAACTCCTTCAGACCTTGGTCTAGGACTTCTGCCAATAGTTGATAGTCCTCAGTTTTGGAGACCGCCATCATGTTCGAGGGCTCCTCCTTGGATACCCTCAGGTAGCTCGAGGTGTGCTCCGACTGCTCAAGTGGCACGGACTCTCTGCCATTGCCATGGTCAACGTAGAGGAGGTAGGGCGCTTGCAGCGTCAGAGATTGTATTTGGGAATGTTGCACGAAGAAGTCAGTCCCCAAGACAAAGTCGAAGGCCTCAGTGTCCATCACATAGAACCGATGGGCGATAGTTTGGAAGCCCATTGGTACCTCCATCTCACAGTCCCCGCAGCTGTGCACCACATGTCCATCCCCCATTCCTATAGCCGCCGTGGTCATGGTGTTCTTCAGGCTCCCACAAGGTAACATTTTCTTGGCCACTATAGATATGGTGGCTCCAGTATCCAATACCCCCAGGTGTTCACGTCCCTCTGGTCGGACACGTACGCAGAACACCAGGTCCAGGGCCCCACCGGAGAGTCCCCGTCAGAACTCCGCGGGACAGGTCACCTCGAACCCCTTGTTCCGCAATTTGCGGGCCATCCTCATGAAACGGCCTCTCTTCTTGGCGTTGCCGTCATCACCACCTTCATGCTCACCCTTGGCCCCTTGGTCTCGCTGGGCCTCAGTCTGCAAGCGTGTGGTAGGACCAGACTGTCCTCCAGAGGGCTCGGAGTTCCCCCCTGGATTAGGGTTGGGGTTGCCTCTGTACCTGTCCGGGTTCTTGTTGTCGTTGTCTGGCTGGCGGTTAGCGCCTCCTCCTCGTCCACTTGACTCTTGTCTTGTCCTTTTCCACGTCCTCTTGAATTGTCCTTGCCAGAGTCGTCGCCGTTGCCCTTGCCACCGGCCTAACCAGAGCCTTTGCCAGGATCCTCGCCTTTCATCTTTGCCGACAGGCGCTGCTTGTGGTGGCACTCATCCCCGTAGTGCTTCCTCTTCCCACAGAAGGCACAGGTGATAGTAAACCTGTAGTGATCCGGCATCTTAGCCTCGGCGCCGGTGTTGGTCTCCTGCTTCTTCCCTTGGATTACGAAGCAGTCTCGGTGCTCGCAGTCAGGGCCGTGCTGCAGGTGGCTATGCTCATGTCTGGCATCACACCAGAAGAGCTCCTTGACATTGTCCATGATACGGGCGTGCTTGGGGGTAGTCCCCTGTCCAGGTCTGGGTCCTTGGTGCCCTTTGCCATGGCTTCCAGAGCCTTCTCCTCCAGGACGGTAGGCGTTCAGGTGCTGGTCGCTTTCTTTCTCCAGCGCCAGCTCAAAGAGTAGCACACACAAATCCTCATAGTTGAGAGCTCTAGCCTTGCGCTCTGCCGTTGACCGGCACTCGTCCCACAGCTCCCGAGGGAGCTTAGCCACCAACCAGAAAAGCAGGTCGTCGCTGCTGTAGGAACCGGGCGTCGATCGTCCAGCCCAGTGATCCAGGTCAGCCAGTAGCTCAGAGACCCTGCAAGGTTTGGGGTTGTTGAGCAGCACGGCCAGGTTCTGGATCTCGGCCCTGATGGAGAGGTCGGGGTCATAGGTTGGGTACTGCCTCTCCAAGGCAACCAACACGTCGGCAAACGTGGCGGACTTAGTCACAATCTGCTCGACCTGCTTCTTCAGGTACTTGGTCTTGCAGCACTGCAGGAGCAGATGACACTTGACTCGCCCACAAGCCTGGGTTTGGCCGGTCATTCCGAGGAACCGACCCAAATTCTCAGCAAACTCGCTGACATCCTTGCCTGTGAGCTCAGGCAAGTTCACCACGATCTTGGAGGTGGCAATAGCCTTAGCCTCCTGAGACCTGCGTCCCACTGGGCGCCTGGTCTTCCTCTTCTTCTTCTTCTTCCGCCCACTCGGGATCTCGGGGTCCTCAGGGTCGTCATCCTCCGAGGGCGAAGCAGAAGTCATGGACGGCGGCTCATCATCAGAGGGGTCTCCGCCTAGGTCACTAGAGCCATAGGACTCCACGTCAACCATTGCCCTTAGGGCTGTCAGCCCCAGCCGGTCCAGCTCGGCTCTCATGAAATTCCCCACGTGGCTGTAGGGAGACTGGGCCGTTCTTGGTATCAATGGACTTCTCGGTATCACTGCAGGGGTCGGCATCGGTCGGCTCCTCAGGCTACTCACGGTGTTTGTCAACCCCGCCACCAGATGGTTGGCTTGTACTCCGTGGGGTGAAACTCCCAAGATGGTAGGTGACACTTGGGGAGGAATCAGGGGCTCCAGTTTAGCCCGAATCTCTTGAGTGAGATCCGAAACAATTTCAGAAGTGGCTCCTCGGAGTGCCTCATTGATCTCCGACCGCGTCAGGGACCTGTTGGAGGATCTAACCGATCCTCTACTCTTGCTCCCGCATGACTCAGCGCCTCTCCTCAGCCCGTTCAGGGTTGCATACCCAGGAACATCCACATAGGCTTCCGTAGCGGGTACAGGATGGTGATAGTCTGCCGCATACCATCGCGGCGCAGAACTGGAGGCCACTGGCTCACTGGCAGTAGTTGCTTCTGGAAACGCAGTGGTAGATGGGTCCACACCAAAGGCAGGGTAGGTAGGCATACCGGGTAAAGCCTGTGCCCTCAGCCATAGGCGGGGTGGTTATGGGTGTGAATGTTGCAGCGGCTGGGTCTGGAGTTGGGAGTGTGGTGGTTGTAGGAGAGGGTGATGCGTGGAGGCCAGAGGCGCTTGAAGCGCCCTCGAAGGTCTACTCACTCCTCAGGTCGTGCTCATGCCCTACTCCTTCGTTTGCCATGCTTTCTCCTGCATCCTTCTCTCTCTCCCTTCTTCTCTTCACAGGGTTGGTGTCCACCTCCTCGACTGAGAGGGCCCGGAAGGCAGACTGAAGTCCCTCCAGCGAGTCATCAACCACGTCCGCTGGCCCATGTGAGGGCACCGAAGGTACAGCGCTAGGTCAAGGTCCAGGTTCACCAGGTGCTGGCATTGCTGGTGCCTCAGGCGCCGTCCTCACGTCGTTGTCCTCCTTCTTTGTGTCCATATTCGCCCTTCTTGCTTATGACAGTTCTCGGCGCACTGGATGTACGGCACGGGGTTGCTGCCGGTACGCAGAGACTGTCTGCCTCTTGCTACCAGAAGGTTTTATAGTGTTTTCAGCACTGTGTTTTTGTTGTGCCTCTCCTGCTGCTTGCTGCTGGTGTAGGGTTCCTGCTGCTTGCTTTTGATGAGAAAAATGTTTTATTGTTGAAATGCAACCGATCCAGGATAACCCAAGCCAGAGATGAGCAAGTAGAAGATAAACAGGATCAAAGCATGAAGGGCTGCAGTCACAAAGAGTTAGATAAAGACAACTATCAACAATAGACCACAGCAATCAACATACGTTGCAACTCAGGATGAAATATTTTACATGTTTGAGAAAAACAGATTGGAAAACTGCCCCAAGGGCTCAGACTCTTCTCCATAGTGTCATCTTGAGATGTGCACCCTTTGTTTTTGGGTCCCATAGGTGCTGAGGTGGCATGGCTTGTGGCGCTGAGGTCACTGCCATGTCACATGGGATCTTCCTACCTAGCTAGGCTGACTGGGTATTGAACCCAGGACCTCTCAAAAAGAGGTGCCCCAGCCCCCTAGGGTGCAGACCACTAGGATAGCTCAAAATTCATGAGAAAAAAAAGATAAATTCATAGGCTCTGCCTTCAGTATATCAGTGCCTCAGTCACCCAGGAAAAAATGTCTTATTGCATATAGCTTGGGGATTAAGGGGTCCACACATCATCCTGATTTAGTGTGTGGTTCCATAGGTCAAAATGTGTTATCACCCACTTTGGTTCGGCCAATAGTAAGATAAAAATGCATGAGTGCTTAGAGCACCTCTAATACAACTAAAGTATACCCTAAAGCATTGGAAAAGCACTTTTTCTTACTCCATTTGCACTGAGACGGAGTCCCCGGCGGCACACCCGGCCCTTGTGCAGGAAATCTCGTGTGCCCTCCGCAGCGCCCCTGTGCGACGCGTTGGGAACTTCCCAGGGCCCTGAGCCGCAGCCGGCCACAGGACCTGCAGCAACGACGCACGCCACACATGGGCGACGCGAGTCCCGCACCGGCCATACGCGAGGGAAGAGACGACACGGCGGCCGCGGGATCACCTCCTCCCACCGGAGGACCCAACGATGGACGTCACAACAACGGCTGTGGAGTCGGTCGTCAACGGCAACGACCCCGGGCGAGCCAACCTTGCCTAAGAGGACCCCCTCATACAACCCGACAACACTCCAGCAACGCCCGTCGGTTCAGCACACCGGCTGGAAAGACGTCAACCTGCCCTGCATGTGCAACGGACACCAAAAGAGTAGAGGCTAGCCTTAGCAGCCCATGGTGTCGAACACGAACAAAAACCCAACGACTTCCTCCCACATCCCCCGGGCGGGGGCCACACTTCCCAGACCCCCGCAACCCGCCTGCAACAGAGAAAGGAACGGCGTCAAACTTGGACCCGTCCTTCCACCTGACCCTCCTGTCCCGCGAACCGGACCCGCAAGGGGCCGGGCCAAGGGGCCAGCCAAACACGCAGGACCCACGACCGGGCCGATGACCACAAGAATGTTATCGAACAATCGTCCAGAATGTTACCTTCCAAGGCGAGAATCAAGGGATACGTGCAACGCGGGGACAGGCGCGCACCTGCCCCGGGAAAATTAAACGCCTGGGACACTAGGGGGGATTCTGCAAATATAACCTGCGAGAATGGTACGAGGGACACACTCCCCGCAGAGAGCTAACAGCGTCAAGGAGCGAGAGGGGGGCTGCAACACTGCCCAGTATTCCTGTCCCCCGAAACCCTACCCGGGGCACGCAAGGGACCACGGGCTCGCCACACGGGGCCACGCCGACCCCTGCCAGCAGGCACAGATGTGTTACGCCGAGCCCAGCCCGCCACGCCGGACAGAAAGTCCCGACACCAAGGTACGAGCCGAGCCGCCCTAGCCATCCTAACCGCCAAACTCAGCACTGCGACGGAGACACACCAGCCACATAACCCGCGAAACACGGCACGATACGGCGCACGACAGGCAGGCAGACACGAGCACGAGCACCGCACCACCGACTCGGAACAGCACCGTGTACCTCCCATGGGGACCGCGGGGACGCACCAAGGGGGACCGACGGAGCCTTGCCACCGACGGGGGTGTACATATGAATAGCACGGACGAAGCTGAAAGGACGGCCAAAGGGCACCGCAAAATACCGGATGATGGGTTGTGCATGTAATGCTGCCAGGGCGGGACAGGGAAAGTGGCGACAAATTTGTAAAATTTTTGCAGCGGTCAAACCACTTATCATTACTTCTCTCCCCCACGGTGGGGGTATGGCGCACAGTAAAAACGTACCATGCCGGCCTCAACCAACTGGCACCAACCAACACCGAAACAAGCAAGAGACCTACGCGCACAAGATCCAACTGCGCAAACGCCAGCTGCAGCGCCAAAGAACCAACACCGAACAAGCTGACCAAGAGGCGGCTAACGCGATCGCGCACCAACAAAACCACTGCAACGGCCACGAAGTGACCATAAACAGACCACACACAAGCCGGCGAACACCAAACTGGCCGGACATGCATGGGTTGATACTGGAACGGCGTCCAACGGGCTGGCGACACCGTGGTGTGCCAGCCCGCCGACCACCATGCCCACAAACACGACAGAACACCGTAACTCTACCACTACGAGCATGACCAACCAACGTTGACAAACTACACTACACTACACTTGGAAAAACCAAGACGCAACTAACCAGCACCCACACAGATGTGCCGGCTACACAGACAGGATTTGGCGATACGACCACCGGCAGCAGCGCGACAGAACCCACGCGAACCTAGCCGACCATGAGGCGGCCAAGACAACAGCGCAGCAACCACACCGCAGCTACAGCCGCCACATGACCGTAAGCAGACCACACGCAAGCCGGCCAACACCAAACCAGCCAGGCCCGCATGAGTCGAAACGGAAACGGTGTCCAACGGGATGGAGGGACTGTGGTGCGCCACGCCCGGCGACGACCATACCCACCAACACAACAGAACACCGCACCTCTACCATTACGAACGCGACCAACCAACGTTAACAAACTACACTAGAATTGGGACTGGGGTAGCCCCGCAGGGGGGTCTGACCAAGGGGCTTTTGCTCACCCACCCACGACCCTACTGCATGTGCCGCCACAAAGCGGCTCCCCCACATGGGAGAAGGGCGCGGTCGCCGCGAGCAGTACCCTACAGCGGGTTCTGCCCAGAGAGGTAACCCATGTTTGACCGAAGTCTCACATTCCTCTCCTTCGGGCGGATGATACGTGGGGGAGGGTCCCATCGCACATCCTCATCAACCTCCAGATTCTGGGGCCCAGGGGCCGGGAGCCAGGCCAAAGGCCCTCTCCTGCAGGCACCCCCACCTGGGTTGGTTTTCAGTAGGCGTGGGGCGACTAGAAGAAGCATGTGCTACGGGACTCGCATGCCGTGGCGCACACTCACGCCTCCTGACTCAGTTGAGCTTGCGCTCTCCCGGGGGGCCGCGGCTTCGAAGTAGGTCGTCATGGTTGGTTGGTCGGTCGTTTCACGGTTCGGCGTAGTTTGTTAATGTTGGTTGGTCGGTTGCGTGATAGTAGAGTCACGATTTCGTTCATGGGTATGGTCGTCGGCGGGCGTGGCGCACCACGGTGTCGCCAACCAGTTGGACGCTGTTTCCGTCTCGACCCGTGCAGGCCTGGCTGGTTTGGTGTTGGCTGGCTTGCGTGTGGTCTGTTGACGGTCAAGTGGCGGCTGCAGCTGCGGTGTGGTTGGTGCGCGGTTGTCTTGGCCGCCTCATGGTTGGCTTGGTTTGCGTGGGTTCGGTCGCGCTGCTGCCGGTGGTGGTATCGCCGACTGTTGTTTGTGCAGCCCGCACGTCCGTGTCGGTGCTGGTTAGTTGTGTCTTGGTTGGTCAAAGTGTAGTGTAGTCCTACCTAACTACCCTTCGGCCCGCCAATTCTGGCTGGGGTTCAAGGTGCGTGCGTTTGGGCTTGGGTTTTGCCTGCTACCCGCAAAGCCTGGCTGGGGTGTTCGAGTGTGTGTGTTTGTGTGCACGCTCCGCCCGTACCCCGCCATTCCTGGCTGTGGCTTGTGGCGTGTGTGTTCGGGCACGGGTTTTGGCTGTACCCCGCCAATTGTGGACTGGGGTGCTGGGTGCGGGTTTGGGTTTTGCCTTCACTCCGCCGATCCTGGCTGGTGTGTTGGGGTGTGTGTGTTTGTGTGCGCTCTCCGCCTGTACCCCGCTAGTTCTGGGTCAGGTGTGCGGTGTGGGTGTGTGTGCTCGGGTTCAGGTTTTGCCTGCGCCTCGTCCGTCCTGGCCGGGGTGCTGGGATGCGTGTGTCTGTGTGCGCGCTCCACCTCTACCCCGCTATTTGACACCCTCGAACCCCCGAGTGGCCATGATTGCGGTCAGAGCCTGACGTGAAGAAGGTTTTATAGTGTTTTCAGCACTGTGCTTCTGTTGTGCCTCCCCTGCTGCTTGCTGCTGGTGTAGGGTTCCTGCTGCTTGTTTTTGATAAGAAAAATGTTTTATTGTTGAAATACAACCAATCCAGGATAACCCAAGCCAGAGATAAGCAAGTAGAAGATAAACAGGATCAAAGCATGAAGAGCTGCAGTCACAAAGAGTTAGATAAAGATAACTATCAACAATAGACCACAGCAATTAGCATACATTGCAACTCAGGATGAAATATTTTACATGTTTGAGAAAGGCTGATACGAAAACTGCCCCAAGGGCTCAGACTCTTCTCCATAGTGTCATCTTGAGATGTGCACTCTTTGTTTTTTGGGTCCCATCGGTGCTGAGGTGGCATGGCTTGTGGCGCTGAGGTCACTGCCATGTCACATGGGATATTTTTACTTAGCTAGGCTGACTGGGTATTGAACCCAGGACCTCTCAAAAAGCCCCCTAGGGTGCATACCACTAGGATAGCTAAGAATTCATGAGAAAACATAGATAAAATCATAGGCTCTGCCTTCAGTATATCAGTGCCTCAGTCAGCCAGGAAAAGATGTCTTAGTGCATATAGCTTGGGGATCAAGGGGTCCGCACAACATCCTGATTTAGTGTGTGGTTCCATGGGTCAAAATGTATTATGACCAATTTTGGTTAGGCCAATACTAAGATGAAAATGCAAGAGTGCTTAGAGCACCTTTGACACAACTAACGAATACCCTAAAGCATCGGAAAAGCACTTTTTCCTACTCCCCCCTTGTGCTGTGGTGGCCACCACTGTTGCATTTTCAGGAAAAAGGTATTTTTTCTTGGCCTTTCCTTCGTTTCCACACCTACTTTAAAATACCTATAGCTTCCCTAACACTAGGAAAGAGCGCTTTACCATGGCCAGCGACTCCTGCTGCAATGTTCACGACAATTTGAAACAGAATACTCAGCGCTCTCGGAGCTGCAGGGGTTCCTGTGCCTTGGTGGGGTTACTATAGGGCATGCCAATACCATATGAATTTGCATCCCTCCCTCCAAGCTGCAGCGTAACACAACCAAAAGCCAGACTCTCATAGGACGCTCAATCCAAGTCTCATGGAACCTGATAGAGACACCTGTTCCGGTACTGGGGCGACGGGTCGACGATTAAATTAGAATTGCCCCTTGGAGGGGTCTTGGTTCTGGTTCAGTCTCCTGCTGCTGCTTTTCAGCTCGAACAGCGGCCTACTCAGCGACGCTTTGCGAGGATATCTGTACAACAGGGGAGTGGAAGGATGGGAGACGCATCCACGCAAACGCGAAGCGACAACACCTAAATCCGTCAAATGACGGCCTCAAATTTTTCTGAAAGCACATACCTGAACAGAATCCAATCGTGCATCAGGTGCACATTTTTATTCAATTTGTGATCATCTCTTGATTTTTTCAATCAAGAAATTCACACGCAGAAAAAGGCGGCGTGCAGGTGCGGGTCTTAGCGAAGCGCCGGACGATAAGGAATTCATAAGATTATAAATGTATGTTACGCATAATGACGAAAATGACGAAACACTGATAAATAAAGAAACGTAAAGATTCCACCCACACTGCCAGAAAGAATTCAAGATTCAAGAATTCGAAAATCAACAGAGGGACTTCAATGAATCAGGTATAAACCACAGGTGTGCTCGTCTCGTATGCAGCATGCACATTGCTCGTCTTGTGTCTTCGTGAACGTGCCTTGTAGCAGCGCTAACAAACGATAGAGGGCTAGATTAGAAAGATTGCAGGTGATTAGAGGTGAGATTAGGGAAAAAACAGATGGCCTTTGGCCAGGGAGTGGTTGTCACGGGGGACTAACGGTCCTGCCTTGCGGTGCAATGCGGGGCAACCGTGACAACTGCTCATACAGCACAACAACCCTTTTTGTTGCACTGATTAGAACATACACACTTATGCATAGCGTCGTGTCTCGCTTGTGCTTCGCTTCTTTCCTCACCTTGCTTCACTCTCCAGCGGTAGGTAAGGTAGGTAAGCCCAGGTGGGGCCACCCCCTGGTAGAGTTTGTGATTGTGGGTAAGATTAGTAGGAAAAAAGAAAGAATCGTACAAGGTTGTTAACTGGTTGAAAAACTGGTGCATGCTCGTGCATTCACACACGCATTGAAGGGTAGGCCACGCGTCGTGCGCTCGGTACATCCCTTGCTTAGGTTACGCAGGGGCTCCACCCCACGTTCTATAAGAGAACGGGCGGAGCTCCTCAAGCTTGCTTGCTTGTACTGAGGTTTGAGGACAGTGTATTATAGGGCTACCTGATAAGCGTATAATACGTTGAGGTAGTCTTGGTTCCTCAGCCGCAAACCTCAGTCATTTGCCTTTGCTTTACAGGTGGGAAGGTCAGGGTGAATTGGTGCAGTCTCAAGCCGTGCTAAACTGTGCGGCGCTGATCACACAAACAACAAACTGCGGCTCGGCCAGGAGTGGCAAGGGCAGTCCGACATCCTCAACATGCACGCTGTGCACGCCAAAAGAGCACTCCTTGCCTCCAAGCCCTAGCAGGGAAATGCGTTGTGGCGTCCCTGTTAGGCCACAGACGCTTAGTAGCTCTGTGTTTTCTTACAATCTCACAGGTGAGCCGCTAGGGCTTGTGACTTCTCCTTCAACGCCACCCAGGAGAGCGTGCGTGTAGGAGTGGTAGTCCTGAGTGGGGGCCTGAGCCAGTTGCAGAGGTGCTCGCCCACCAGGATGGTGCCACTGTAGGGTGTGTAGGACCGGTGGTGCGTGTGTCACTGTTTCACCCTCTTCCTGCAATTGTAGCGGGGTCGGTCGGCGGTGGCAGTGGTTAGGCCACGTTTTGGCCATTTCTAGCAAATAAGCATTTTCAAGCCTTCATAGCTTTTGGCCACCCCTCCCTGTAGTAGGCAGATAGCTAGGAAAAACAATACCTGGATTAGTACGCTGGGTATTCCCCCAAGGTTTTGCGCCAGCACAGAAATTGGGCGCTTAGGGGAGGAGAGACCCGGGGCGTACCCCGTGGCACCCCTAAGACATCCTCCAGGTTTAGCAAGCGTGCAGACTTGGGTATAATTAGGACACCATTTCTGCAGCTTGCTCTCAGGACCTGAGGAGTAGCACACTCACACATACACTTAGGCAGGTAAGGGTAAGGTTCAGTCCCTAGCTTTAGTCTTGGAGGCAAGCGTCTCAGCGAGCCTCAGCAACTCCCCAAGGTTTTTCTGGGACAAGTAGTCTACCAGAACTGAGTTTAGGCGTCCCTCACGTAGAACAAACGCTGAGAAGGGCTCCCAGGTGGCCTCTTCGACTCCAAACCCTTCCCAGAGGGTGGGGAAGCGCCAACCCTTTTTGCACTGAACGGCACCTTTTGTGGCTGACCAGGCTTTTTGTTCTCAGTATCAGTTACTGAGAGATGCGGCAGGTCAAGGGCCGGGCTGAGGCTCGAACCCACCATGCTGTCGCAGCAGAGTGTAGCGGCACCACACTACGCAGCTGTCCCCGAACGGACACCGCAAAACCTTGAGGAAGCGCCAACCCTGGCGATAGCGGTGGCGTAGGACAGACTCCACCAGGTAGAAGCCCTCCTTAGCCATCTCCTCGGCGTTCACGTCGGGGAGGTCCCCTTCAGCTTCCATAGGGCTGGCAGCCCCTTGTAGGTCTAGAGCGGCGATTTCCTCGTCGTTCAGCTCCCACTCGTCCCCACAGAGGTCTTCAGGATCATAGTAGCGCTTCAGGTGTTGAGCAGCGCACACCAGGGTCCCCCCTCGACGGGGAGAACACCGCACTGTTATACGTTGACCATCCACAGATAGAATCTTGTAGGGCCCGAAGTATGGGTCATCGCCGGTAGAGCGTGGCCAGGCGGGTAGTCAGCTGTGGTGCACCAGCACCCAGTCCCCTTCTTGGTAGGTGGCAGGTACTCGGTGCTTGTTCTTCTTGTTCCAGACGCGCTCTCACTCTTTGGAGCATAGCCTTGGCCTTGTCCACCTTCGCTTGTTGCTCTTGGACCCACTCACCCACAGAAGAATGAGTGTTCTCTGGATATGGAGCATGTAGAAACCACGCCGGCTGCCCTAGGAATAGCTCATGGGGCGAGTAGCCAGTGGCCGAACTCTCTTGGGAGTTCATCATCAAGGATATGACGGGGAGCAGTCACACGTAGTCTCTGGTGCGTTCAGTTTTGCACCATATCCTTACATTTTCCTTTAGGACACAAATCTGTCGCTAACATAGGGGGTTGCTGGTGTGAGAGTAAGGGATCCCCGTAAACACCTGGACATTGAGGGACCGTAGGACCCTCTTCTACCAGCCGGTATCTGAGCGTACTCGTACGTCCTCATCGGAGTTATTCTCTTTGGGCGCCCCATAGACACAAAACCACTCCCTCAGGAGTATCTTGATAGTCTTCTCACCGATAATGTGCTTGGTACAGGGGAACACCCTGGTAAATCTGGCCAACTCACAGGTTACCGAAGGGCGAAGTCATAGCCCCGGAACTTCGGCATCTCCGTGTAGTCCACGTAGAGAACACTGTTAGCACAGTGAGGGATGGGCAGGGTCGAGTAGAGACCCCTGTCCCTGATATCCCCCGGTTTGCAGGACCTACACGGGCACTTGTCCACGATAGGCTGGAGGGTCTTCCGCAGTTGGTCATCAGTCCACGTAGTGTGGAACCACTGCTTGAATAGCCTCAGGGTACGGTCAGCACCAACATGACCGCTGGACTCATGGGTCCACTTCAGCAGCGCTGGCACTCTGTCACACGGTACCACGATGCGGTCCTCGTGCCAGAGGTAGCTCTTGTCCCTCTCCCACTGTTCTTGGTTGACCAGGAGGGTTCAAGGCGTTTCTCCAGGCGCTTGTAGATATCCGGAAACTCCTTCAGGTACTCCGCTTGTTGGAGTCCATCTAGGGGGCGTATCATAGTCATGTTGAGGTCCAAGTGCACGTTCATACGGCTGAACGCCTCCTTAGCCAGCGCTTCAGACCGGGCACCAATCAGGGCGTCGAAGTTGTTGCAGCTGATGTAGTCTACACACTCGTTCTTCACTCCCTGGATATGGTGTACCGTCACCCGTAGTTGGCTGAGATAGGTCCACCAGCGCCGTAGCTTGGCCTTCTCAGGTGGGGGACCCTTCTGGAAAGTGCGGACCGGCTCTTGGTCGCACAGCCAGACCACAGGGTTACTCCCCAACAGTCGTGCCTGAGAGGATAGCACCAGCATACCCGCGAGCAATTTCTGCTCATAGATGGAGTAGTTCCCCGTGGCCTGGTTCCATTTCCAGTTCCAGTGGCCCAGGGGTAGTAGGACCCACTTGTCGTCAGGGTAGCTGTGCTTGAGAGTTCGATCCCGGCTGAGACCTTCAGTCCCCCATTGGGAAATAGGAGGGCCGAACTCCTCCTTCTCTAGTGCTTGCCATTGGAACAACGTTCCACTACCGCCCACATTGCTGGCGTCGGTCACCAGGATAACCTCCCCTTGTGCTCTAGGCATGCCCAAGCACTTAGCGTTGGCCACCTTGTCTTTGAGCTCGTCAAACGCTTGTTGTTCTTGTGGGCCACAGCGCCAAGTAGTACTGTTCTTGATCAGGTCCGTCAAAATGGCGCTGGTGTAGGTGAAGTTTTTGATATGGAGGCGGTAGAAGTTGCACGCCCCAATGAAACTGCGTACATCATGAAGTCCTTTCTTGGGGTCTTCGTGTCGTACCTTAGCGTCCATCAGGGGTTTGGCCTTAGAGGCCTCTGGGGTCCACCATCCATAGCCAACCTCAAACCCGAGGTACTGCATGGTCTCCTGCATGAACTCACACTTCTCCAGCTTGAGTCGTGTGTGGTTCTCTTGGCAGACCGCAAAGAACTCACCCAAGAGGATTAGGTGATCCTCCTGGGTATTGGTCCCGAGGCATACATGGTCGATGTGTGCTTCCATCTGGGCCCCACGGGATATGACTTCTTGGACCTTAGGTCTTCGTCGTAGGATGGACAGGATCTTGTTCATCAGCTCTTGAAAAAGAGCGGGTGCATTGGCCACGCCAAAGGGCATGAACTTCCACTTGAACGTCCCCCCCTGAGGGCTGATGAAGGCTAGTAGCTCCTGAGCGTTGGGCGTCAGGTCCACCTGCCAGAATCCGCTCCTCTTGTCCATCCTGGTCTTGTAGCAACAGGAGGCTATCTTCTCAAGGGTAGACTCCATAATAGGAATGGACCCTGAGTGCTTCAGCGTTTTCTTGTTCAGCTCTCCGTAGTCCACTACCAGCTGTTTGGCTGTAGAGCCAGGTTTAGCCACCAGGAAACAGGGGCTGCAGTGTTGGGGGTAGTCCCCGTCCCTATACTCCAGGACTAGGCCAGCGGCGATACATTCTTGTATCTGTCGCTCAATCTTGTCGGCCTGCTCTTTAGGAGCGGGATAGGGTCTCTTCCGGATCTTATGGCCCACGAACCCGGGTTTCAGCTTGAGGTGCATCTGTACCAGCTTGTCACATGAGGCTGGGGGTGGTAGTTCCCCGAATACCTCCAGATAGGTCCTTATAAGCTTCTGCACCCCAGGGTCCAATAGCTTGATCTTGTCCTCCATGTCCTCGTCAGAGTGTAAGTTGCTTGGCCCCTGAGTAATAGACGTCGGGAGGTGATCCTCAACCGACTCTTTGCCTTTGGTAGTATCCTTCAACCCTTGGTAGGCAAAAAATAGATCTCGTTCAACCATCTCCGGTGGACGATGGCAACATAGACACGCTCGAGGGGGTTCACATACACATTCCCCGGAGAGGTCGTCCTCGTCTGGGGTCCTCACATGGGCACCCCACAGGCTCACCATGACCTTAAGATCTACCTTTCGTGCCGGGTGGTAGTCTTCTGTTCGAGGTCCTCCTTCAATTGGGATAGAGCTCCCATACGCCCTTGCTTCAGTGGCCATGAGCTGCGGGTAGGCTTAGCGTAGCATAGCTTTTTCGCCACCAACCTCCTCTTGGAGTCCATGTACTCCCTGAAGCAGGATCAGGGATCCAGCTCTTCGTCCACGAATTCTTCCACCCTCATGGAGAGTAGGGGTTTCAGTGGGGTGACGAACTCGGCGTTCTCCAATTCCTCCACGCATGTCTGCACGAAGAAGGCGTCGTGCTCAGTTTCGTCATCTGCGTGGATAGAGCTGGGGAGCTCGGATAGTCCACACTCAGAGACTCCATCAGGAACAGGTACATGGCAGGGAGAGTTGGGGGCGTTGGTGTTAGTCACCAGGAACGGGTACACGGCATGGAGAGTGGGGAGCATTGGTGTTCTTTACGACGTATTCATCTCCCCCGGGTATAGTCTCAATAGCATCTTGAGGTTGTAGTCGATCCTTCAAGTCACCCAACGTGACTCCATCGCTTTCTCGTTGTATAGCCTGGACCAGAGTCAGGTGCAGGTCCTCCCAGAGGATGGAGGTAAGACCTCCGTCCACCACGCTGAGCATACTCCCCCATCCGGGTTTCCCGATGGGCAACTTACGCCCCAGAGGCACGTAGATGGCCTCATCAGGTAACCAAACAGAGCTGATAGTCAGCCTGTCCCGGAGGGTTCGCCAGTACTCGTTGCCCCCATGGGCTCCCCAATCGGGGGAACACAGGACCATACGGGAACATTCCAGGGCCACCTTGGTCAAGACCTTCCCCAGTTCACTGAACCTGGGGTTCCCGTAGGCCATCCCGAAAGAGGGCCAGTAAAATTTGTAGCTGCAGTTTTTTCCCTTCCTGCAGTAAAGGTCCAGGACATGTTGCTTGTCGCTGGCGAACAGCTCCACACTCAGGTCTTCTCTGGAGTAACCCAACTCCTTCGGACCTTGGTCTGGGACTTCCCCCAATAGTTGATAGTCCTCAGTTTTGGAGGCCGCCATCATGTTCGAGGGCTCCTCCTTTGATACCCTCAGGTAGCTCTAGGTGTGCTCCGACTGCTCCAGTGGCACGGGCTCCTTGCCATTGCCGGGGTCCACGTAGAGGAGGTACGGCGCTTGCAGCGTCAGGGATTGTATCTGAGAGTGCTGCACGAAGAAATCAGTCCCCAAGACAAAGTCGAAGGCCTCAGTGTCCATCACATAGAACCAATGGGCGATAGTTCGGGAGCCCATTGGTACCTCCACTTCACAGTCCCCGCAGCTGTGCACCACATGTCCATCCCCCATTCGTATAGCCGCGGTGGTCATGGTGTTCTTCAGGCTCCCACAAGGTAACATTTTCTTGGCAACTGAAGATATGGTGGCTCCAGTATCCAATACCCCCAGGTATTCACGTCCCCCTAGTCGGATACGTACCCAGGGCACCAGGTCCAGGGCCCCACCGGAGCATCCCCGTCAGAACTCCGCGGAACAGGTCACCTCGAACCCCTTGTTCCGCAATTTGCGGGCCATCCTCATGAAACGGCTTCTCTTCTTAGCGTTGCCGTCATCACCACCTTCATGCTCACGCTTGGCCCCTTGCTCTCGCTGGGCCTGAGTCTGCGAGCATGTGGTAGGTCCAGACTGCCCTCAAGAGGACTCGGAGTTCCCCCCTAGATTTGGGGTTGGGGTTGCCTCTGTTCTTGTCCGGATTCTTGTTGTCCTTGTCTGGCTGGCGGTTAGCGCCTCCTCCTCATCCACCTTGACTCTTGTCTTGCCCTTTTCCACATCCTTTCGACTTGCTCTTGCCGGAGTCGTTGCCGTTGCCCTTGCCACCGCCCTTGCCAGAGCCTTTGCCAGGATCCCCGCCCTTCAGCTTCGCCGACAGGCGCTGCTTGTGGTAGTGAAGCGGTACCCAGAACCTATGGCCCATGGCCCGGAGGCCTGTGAGCCGTCACACCCGTTATGGCTCATGGCCCGGAGGCACGTAAGCCGTCACACCCGTGCGGAAGCCGTTGACACCGGCTGTCAGCGGGATATCCCTGTTCTCTAACCCGCGAAATCTGGAATCCGATTTCTAACCATTAAATGGATGTGGAATTACCATAATTTTACTGTCTTGGTCGATTTGCGGTGAGAAATCGGTGAAATACCCGATTTCTACCGCGATTTCCAATCGTCGTGAAATCTTTGCCTGACGTCGCCCGTTCCGTGCACTGCATTGGATGATTCTGTAAAACGATTTTTTCGGAAGTCAAGATCGAAACACTCTTCGAGTGATCCGCAATTTTTTCCTTCATAAAACGCATCGCGTCCCAGAATTTTCCCAGAAAATCTGGGCGGCCGAAGGCGCTTTGAACCCCCAAGTGAGATAACAAGGGTTACGAGCGTTCAAGCGCCCAAGGACGAATTAACGTGCCTCATAGGCACTGTGTATGAGGTTTTGCCCCCCAAAGTCATAGGATGAGGCCAAAGGATCCCAACTCCATAGGCCCAAAGGGTTATTTATTTTGAGTGTTTTCCAAAAAATGGGCAATCTCACGTACTTGGCGTCCAAGTACGTGTAGAAGTATGTTGAGTTGGCGTTTTCTCCCTCTTTGCTTGCCTCTACATCCGGGGCATATCACTTGTCTTCCCAGGATGGTACATATATGATCTCCATATATATATTGGCAACATATTTTGCGCGCATGCTAAAATTCGGCTTTCCGAAAGGAGGTCGATTTTCGACCAAAGCACTTGCATGCGTGTTAAGGGACCAACGTTACTCTAGAATATAGGCATACTTTGATTCTAGGCCACTAGGTTGGGTGTAGAAGGCGGGGGTAGGGTTGTATGCCATATTTGGTGTCATATCACGCGCCCATTTGGCGGGTGCACCATTCCAGGAGTAACCCGCCAATGGACCCCATATTGCACGAAGCCCTTCATTGTACTCCGAACCAACACTCCCAAGCCTAACCTTCGTGAAGGGACGCTTGTGGAGCGCTCCCGAAGCGATGCGTTGCGAGCAAGGTGTGTTTTTTGCAATATTCCATATTTGCATGTGCCTACTTGGGAGGCAGCGCAGGCGGCCTTCCAAAGCGCCCCAAGTGGAGCACATATGTGGAATCGGAGGTCATTGGTGTCGAGTCATTGTGTTTAGAAGGATTGGTCGATTACTCAATCCAAGCCGAAGATGTTATAATATATTTGTGTAGTTTTCAGGGCACTTTTGTGTGTTTTTTCGCCAATTTTCCTGGTTTTTGCCCGTCCTGATGTCAAGTCGCGACCGTGTATCTCAACGATGCGCTCAATTGACATCATGACCCAAGTATCTTATGGGGGTACATACCTCGGTGCCCAACATATCTTGGACCCGGCGAACAACTCCCCTTGGGCTTGGCATACCGTGGCCGCCATGTTGGCGATTTGGGACGATCCCAAATCATGGGCTCACTTGGCGACCCTGCCATTCCCAAAACGGGAGGGGTTTGGGCGACGCCCAAAAGATATGCTGGACGCATATGACTTGATACCAATCCTATGGAACACTCCGGTCCAAGTCGGGCATGTGCCTCATTTGCCCCAACCATGAGTGTGCACATTTTCGGCCATTTTGAGCAATTTTCCACATTTTCTGCCCGCCGTGCACCATGTTCAGCCCCCTCTTGCACGCCAAACACATGGACCAATGGATAATATATGACATGGGTGTTATGGATATTGGTCACCATTGTTCGCACACCACGTGGGCGAAGCAGAGCAACCTTCGTCAAGGTGCTAGCCCAAAGTGAGTGTGGACGATTTTGCCATTTTGGCAATTGTGGACCCAATTTGGATTGTCACCACGCCGAGTGGCATGGATGTCTTTGGGAACCAAGAGAATGGGAGTCTATGTTGGACTCCCGGTGGATCGCATATGGAATGGCGGATCCGATCTCCGAGCCGGCGTGGAGATATACCATTGGGGATACCCCGGATTTTGGCTCATTTTGAGCAGCCAAAATGACCCCCTTTTGGGACCCCAATTTCACCCCCCGTGTGGTCAATTGGCGGCCCCATATCTCTCTGCCCACATAAAGCCCGACCTACCTTTAAGTTGTGCACTCAGATATGGGTCCTAGATCCTGCCTCCTATCCTGTGAGCCATTGGCCTTGCCCTGGCCGGGCCAGCCACGCGTGGGATTGATGCCAATTTTGGTGATTTTGGCATCATGACCCCACTTAACGAACCCGTGGTGCCCTGATGCCGGGACCTCAGAGAGAACCAGGTTGGGTGAGGGCTCCAGAGAGTTTGTACTCGGAGGGCATAGGATCAGTTGCCTCGTCCCTACCTGTGGCGGGTCCTGACAAGGGGTCAATTTTGGAGATTTTTGAGCTAATATCAGTTTGGGCTGAAACAGCCCATTTTCAGCTACCAACTCCTAGGGGATAATGGCGGGGCCATATCTCTCGTGCAGATGGGAGTTGGGACCTGCCATTAAGGGAGCGGGGGGAGCCACTGTCGGTTGGCCTTGGAAAGCTTTGGTTCCCAGAAACTCGCCTGTGGCTGGGCGGGACACCTCCCCTGTTGGCAGGGTTTCATAGTCCGGACTGAGTAGGGCATGGGTTGTGTTTGAGCCCCCGCCCCTGCCAGCCACTGGAAGGTTCGGACCTGGGAATGGGATATGAGTTGGGACTGAGTGACCATTGTCCTGTGATGCCCTTCTCCCAGTCCAGTCTTAACCCCACGTGTACATATCATGATGTGTTGCTGTACATACTTTTGTTCCCTTGTTTCAGAGTGGCAAGGATCCTGAAACGCTTTGTCACATCACACGAGCGTGATGATGCCCCTGTGAGCGCAGTGCTTTGCCTGCCTGCTTGCTTGCGCGTGTCCACCGCAGCGTCCCGTGGCCAGGCCCCCCACGGGAACGCGTCAAAAGTGTTTCACCGCCGCGGGGTTACCCATCGCTCGCACGCCAGTCGGGGCCACCAACCCCAAGCAACGCGGGCCTCGCAGCGCCGCCCGGCAACAGCGCCGACTCCGTGAAGAAGTTGTACTGACCGGAACTCCGACATCAACGAGTTCCTTCGGCCGACCAGCAAGGCCGCACTCCCAGCTACAGCAACCGCCTCAACAACCACCCCCGGGACCAGTCCGTCGAGGGGAACGATGGTGAATTGGCAGGAGGCGGGCAAGACGTGGCCGCGGCCCAACTCCCATGTGGTGCGCCTACTGCGTGGGTTGGTGTGGGACCGGCACTACCGCCATAGCCATCCCCAGTGCGAAGGCGGCATGCCTGGGAGCTTCGAGCTCCGCGAGGACATGGGCCCCGACCGCCCGCAGGCAGTCGAAGACTGGCTGCGGGTGGAAGGGTATGCCTTCCGCTTCTGCAGAAGCGCTGGAGGGTCTGGACCCCGCCAGACAGGCCCGGCGAAGGGCTGCGCCCCGACGGGATTGAGGAGCACGAAAACCCCAACGAGTACCCGTCTGGCGCCACGATCAAGTGTCCGGGTGGGACATGATCGAGAAGGAGTTCCCGGAGCTCGGGAACGAGCGCACGCTACAGGGCAGCAGCAGCAGCGCGTCTCTTGGGAACGAGAAGCGTTCCGCCGGGGACAGGAAGCGGGACAGGAAATGGCGTGAGTACCAGGAATCCCTGGCCGCCGAATCCGCCCAAGGCGCCAAGGGCGGAACCCCAGCCCCCAGCCCCCAACAGGCCAGTGGCGGTCACCACCCCGGCCACACCACCCTTGGCGACTTCCTCGAAGTCGCCAAGCAGACCAAGGCCAAGCCCCGTCAGCTGCACCTGAGGAAGTCAGGCCCCAGCAGCGACGTGGAGTCGGTCCACCGTGGGAGAATGCCGGCCGACCAGGCCAGCTCCAGCAGCAGCGTCACTCCCGACCAAAGGGACGTGACCCGCGCCTGGGAGCGCGCCTCTGGGGTGCCCTGCAACCTTCGGGTTGCCCGGCAACGGGCCACACAGCAGAACGCTGCGTGGAGGGCGCCGTCGGCATCGCCCAGGAGGAGGCCACGGAATGGGGCAGAGGCATGGCCTTCCGAGCCTCGACCGTAGCAGCCATTGCGGCCGGACTTACGGCTGCGGCCGCCCAGGGGGCAGCGACTGCCCGCGTCAGGGGTGAGGTGGCGGCAGCCGCCCAGGAAGCCCGCCTGACCCAGGAGGCCATTGCCTGCAAGGAGGCCGAGGTGCAGGCGCTGGAAGAGGCGCTTGCCCATAAGAGGGCAAAGAAGGAGGCGGAGGAAAGGGCCCACGCCGAGGCAACGGCCAAGGCCCAGGCGGACGTCGCCAGGAAGGACGCCGTCGAGGCCGCGCGACGGAAGGTCGCTGAGGAGAGGGCCAGGACAGAGGCGGAGCTGGCGGCGTTGGAAGCTGAGAAGGCTCGGCTGCAGCAGGCCCCGGAAGCCGAGGCTGCTCGGGCCCAGGAGGAGGCCGAGGGGCGAGCTGCCACAGCCAAGGCCGCCGCAATGGCAGAGGCGGAGGCCAAGCTCCGCCGCGAGACTCCCCCGGGAGGATCCCGAGTGGAGACCCTTCGAAAGCTTTTCGAAGGGGACACCTCCTCCAGAATGACGCTGGGTCTGGAGGAGGTCGTCGCGGGCAGCAGTGGGGACAGTGGCCCCACCGCCTACCGACAGAGGAAGGGTGAGGGGAAGACTGCCAACAGGTCACGGAGGCCAGCGAGCGAACACCCCCACGACTCCGACCCCTTCTTCACCGCCAGCGACGGGGATGAACGAGGCCGCCGACATCGCCGAGGAGTTGCTGGCGGAGGAGGCGGAGACGTCCCCATGGAGCCAGAGGGTGAGAGTGAGGATCTCCCTCCTCCCTACCGGAGCTCAGGATCCACCGAGTGCGAGACCTAGACGCCTAGGTGGGGCGACATGGACGAGGATGATGACATGGACTTCGATCACACACAGAAGCCCCCATCCTCGCACCCACCGAGGCGACCCGGCGGAGACCCACCGGGACCCCCTGGCGGAGGCCCGTCAGGACCCCCTGGAGGACGCCCACCAAGTGGACCCCCCGGAGGCGGACCTCCTGGAGGGGGAGGACCCCCTGGACCGGGCGGACCCGGCGGAGGCCCTCCTGGAGGACCCCCTGGGGACCCAGACGACCCACCAGGGAACGGTGACCCGGATGCCACCTGGCGGTGGATTGTCCACCTCCGCAGGAGGGTCCAGTCCCTCGAGCGCCAGGTAGACACGGGCAAGGGCGAGATGATCGGCATCGCCAGGGTCGCCGCGCGCGCGCAGATGGAGCTGGACATCGCCAAGACGGAGATGGTCAAGATCGCCAAGGTCGCCACTGTCGCCCAGAGGGAGCTGGACATCGCCAGGGGCGAGACCAGGCTGCTGAACAAGGTCACAACGGCCTGCAGCAGAGGTTGGATGAGCTGGAAGGCCGTGGGAGCGTCGGCAGCGACCACCCACCCCTGGAGTCTGGCTCATCGGACGACGGCTGGGGACCTGCACCAGGTCCAGGCAGAGCCCACGCCCCCCGGCGGAGCCCCCAGGAGTCGCCCCAGCGCCAGTGCCCCCTCTCTCAGCGCCCCCTCTCACCACAGCGCGGGCCGCCGTAACGAGCGCGTGCCGGCCAGCAGTGGCAGTGAGGGGTGGTGTGATGAGTGGCCCAGCGCGCAGCACCACAACAGCCGTGCTCCACCGCGGACACCGGTACGCCCCCGACGCCCCGCACCAGCCCAGGAGCCAATCCCAATGGCTGGCGGGCGTTATGGTGGACTCAGGGATGAGGTCCCCGAAGGAGACGTGCAGTGGGATGTCAGCGGAGGTGAGGAAGACCTGGAGGAGTTTGGCATTACCCCGCCGCGTGGTGTACGACGGGAGGCCGCTGAACGCAGCCGCCGGCGCCGTGATGAGGAGGCATACATGGAAGGAGTACGGCGTGAACATCTAGGTTCAGCGTACATGGAGGAACCACGGCGTTGCCACATGGATACCGTGGAGGAGATGGAAGTGGCGGCTGTGGGAGTCCGTGGGGGACGCTGATGGGAACCTTGGTCGACCTCGCGGCCGGCGTTCATGGTCTCTAAGGCCGCGGATGCCGCCGTGTGGGAAGACCTGAAGGACATCAAGCCCCCCATGTACGACGGCAACCCCCTCAACCTCGACCGCTTCTTGGAGAAGCTGGACGATTGGGGGGTGACCGTCACTGAAGACATGGATCCCGCAGATGCAGAGAGATATGTCTTCAAACAGTTCAGGTACCCCCTGCCGGAAGTGCTCCAAGAGCTATACTTCGTGGCGACCAATGAGGGGAAAATCAAGACCCTCAAGGAAGCCAAGAAGTGGCTCAATGAGCAGGAGCCGGTGGACGCTCCGCTGGTGGCTGCCAAGCGGTGGAAGTCCATCAAGCTTCAGCATGATGGTCGGGAGATCCGCCTACGAGATTGGCGGGACTTCCGGCGGCAATACACCCTCTTCCGCCGCAACGTGGAGGACTGGAATGAGGGTGACGAGCAGGCCCGCCTGCTCTCCATGGTGCCGGAAGCATGGATCAAGAGAGTCACCAAGGAGGAAGCCAAGAGGGCCAAGTCCAACCACACGGTCAAGATGATGCTCCCAAAGGAGTATCATACGAACGTGGTGGCTTGGACAAGGAAGAACGTGGCCCGGGATGTCAAACGGCACTCCCTGCGGAACGCCCTCCTCATCACCGTCACAGGCGATCGCGAGAAGACCGCGATGTGGCGCCTTGATGAGTGTGACGTGAGCGGCCAGACCGTCCGTCTGCAGGCCATCCCGGCGCGGATGAGTTGCGACGAGATCCTGGAGTGGGTTGGGGAGGAGGTACTTAAGGAGTACCGGAACCTCCACCACACCCGCGGGTTGAGGCCCGGCGACCGTGACGTCAACTACGTTGGCGAGGGGCCTGGCGGGGAAGCTGCCATGGACCCAGCGGGAGCCGATGGCGATGAGGCTCTCGACGACGATGACGACGACGATGAGCCCGCCGAGATGGCCGTTTGTGCCTTCGTGGCCAACAACCTGAACGCGGGGAGCAACCGGGGAAGCTGGAAGCCCCTGCAGCAGGGTTGGAAGAAGAAGGAGAAGAAGGATCCCCGCCACATTGGCGACCCTGCGCTCTCCTTTGGGGAGTTCATACGAGCTCATCCTCAGGGCTGTTTCGTGTGTTATGGGAGGAACAAAGGGTTCAACCATGACCACCGGACATGCCCCATCCACAAGGCCGACACGGAGGGCTACAAGAAGGTGCACGGGTCGAAGAAGCGTGCACCCGCGGGTATCTGGGAGGCCAAAGTGGAGGTCGACAAGGACGAGCTCTCCAAGCTGATGTCGGTGGGGACCGAGTTGGCCAAGGAGATCCAGGAGATCAAGAGGAACTGGGTCCCGAGGTCGGGCGACAAGAACAAGGAGAACAAAGAGAACGACAAGAACAAGGACAAGGACAAGAAGGGTAAGAAAGGGGGAAAGAAGAAGGGTGTCAACGAGGTTGATGCGGAGGAGAGTACCCCTACTACCACAACCGACGCTCCTTAGCGGAGCCCCTGCAGCCAAGGGCCCCAGCTAGGGCGGTCGCAGGATGGTGTCGTGGGAAGCGCCACACCATCCCAGTCGGGAGACGATAGGCACAAAGGGACTGCCGCGGGCAGAAGGCCCGGTCCGGCACCCCAAAGGAAGGACAGTCGCGGTGGCGGGGTGAGGGCAAGTGAAGGCACGAACCCTTGCACCCGTCCACCATTCGCGACCAAGAATGTATTTGATGTGCTTCAAGATCTATCCGAGAGTATCAGAGGATCCCCCGGACCGCAGCTGGGTGCTGCAGATGGGCAGCCTGAGCCCATTGTCCACGACCTGCACCAGTCGCTTGTTGAGCTTCTGGAACGGCCGGAGATCCTCAGCTTGCACGCCGTGCGCCGAGTTGGGCGTGAGCGGCAGTTGCACCTTAAGGTCCGTGCCTTATGTGCGGAAGTGCGGAAGGTCTTCGACGTGTTGGTCGACACGGGAGCTCAGGTCAGCTTGGTAAAGGCTGGCCTACTTCCGCCAGAGTGCTTGACCGACAGTCGGAAGCCTGTCAGGCTGAAGGTGGCGAACGGCCAGTACATGGTGGGAGGCACGAAGGAAGCGGCCATTGGGCTGCAGTTCGTGAACCACCGTGAGCTGAGCCGCCCGGACCTCGGCAAGGAAATCCTCTTTCAAGGTCGCTTCTACGAGGCCGAGATGGACTGGGACATGATCGTTGGGTACGACTTCATGATGGAGACGGATTCCAGCGTTCTCCCGGCCCAGGCCTCCATGACCCTGTACCAGGACGACCAGCTCTCGTGGCTTTCGTCACCTGAGCACCATGTGGAATGCCAATGGATCCACCCGGAACGCAATCAGCTCGAAGTAGCCGCGCTGGGCACTGAGCCAACTGGGCCAGCAAACCAGGAGTACGGCGTAATGCCGGAAGTGGCGAGCCGAGTGGTTGCAGACCTGGGAGCTTCGGATCTGGCCCTGGATGCGTTCTCTTCAGGAACCTCCGCCCATCATCGGTTTTGTGAGAAGTACTGGAGCGTTCAGGACTCCGCGTGGAAGAAGCACTGGGGTCCGCATCAGGGTTTGATGTGGATCCATTGCCCCCGGTGGGACATCCCAACCGCGGTAGCGAAGATTCGCAAGGACCGCCCCAAGGCAGTGCTGGTTGTTCCTATGGGATGCACCGAGGAGGAAAGCACCCGAGATTGGGTGGTCTCATTGGCCAAATTTAATTAAACAAGGTCGTCCTACCGGTTGGAGAAAGTGTCTATCAGGACGCTAAGGGACAGCCCATGCCACCCCAGAGATGGCCAACGGAATTCCACTATGTGGATGGGGGCATTGAACAGGCCACCACGGACTTCGTGTGTGTCAAACGCATCATAGCGGAGCCATGGCTGCAATGCTTTGCGGTTTCCCCTGCCGAGATCGGAGAATCGGAGGACCCCCTCACTGAAGAGGAGTTGGATCTGGTTCAGGGGTATATGGATCAGCCCTTTCAGGACTGGGGAGGCCAGAGTGAGGGCAAGGGCCAGGACAAAGCCTGGTGGGAAGTGGATTCCATCGTCTCCGGTTCCTATGATGGGAATACCTTCGTAAAGAGGGTACTGGACCACATATCCAGCCAGGACGAGCCAGTTGGCGGCAGCCCACCCACCTACGGCGACCTGTTCCGAGGCAAGACCGAAGATGGCCCTTTGGGCCACCTGGGAAGACCACCTGAGCCGAAACAGAGTGGGGTCGCTACCCCTCAAGTAAGCTCAGTGGTCCAGGTGCCCGGAAAAGCCAAGGCGGAGTCCGATGATTTCCCCAAGATCCAGGCATTGAGGGCCAGGCTGAAGGAGAAGTATGGTAATACCTTCTTCAGCGGAAAACCTGTGTTTCCCCCACCGGTGCGTGGACCGTATGGCGAGGCCAAGATACGACTGAAGCAGGACCCCCGTGTGTATCGACACCGGGAGTTTGCCCTGAGGGGCGAGAGGAAGGAGGCCATGGAGAAGATCCTCCGTGATTTCATCGAGAGAGGCTGGCTTGAGCCGTGCCACTCCGAGTGGGCCTCTCTGTGCTTCGTCGTCCCCAAGAAGGTGGCCGGTGAGTGGCGGCTCGTGGTCAACTACCGCGGCCTAAACGCCCAAACGCAGCATGACAGCTATACGCTGCCCCTCATTGAGAACATGCTGCAAAAACAACACCGGCGGAGGATCTTCACGGTGATTGACCTGAAACATGGTTATCATCGGATGCCTCCCGCCGAGGAGTCCCGTGCCTGCACAGCCATGAGCACCCCACTTGGACCTCTCCAGTGGAAGGTGATGCCCATGGGCGTTACCAGCGGCAATGCGGCTTTTCAGCGGATGCTGGAGAACCTAGTTGAGCCGGTGCGTGACTGTGCGGACCCCTTCGTGGACGACGTGATCATCGCGTCCGGGCACCCCAGTATGAGCTATGAGGAGCTCCTGGAGGCACATGAGAGGGACGTCACCCGAGTGCAGGACCTTCTGGTTTGGCACAAACTCACGGGCAGCAGTGACAAGGCCACCATTGCGGTAAGCGAGGTGGTCTTCGCTGGCCACATAATTGGGAACGGGCAGCGGAAGCCCATACCTGGCAACGTGGCTGCGATCGAGCACTGGGAAAAGCCCAAAACGGTCTCTGAGCTACGGGCGTACTTGGGGTTCTGCAATTACTACTCCGGGTATATCAAGATGTATGCCGAGTATGCAGCCCCCATGACGACCATGCTCAAGGGCAAACGAGAGGAGACCAAGAAGGGGTCCAAGAAGGCTCTGGTCTGGAATGCTGAGTCCGACCGTGCCTTTGGGGGGATGCGGCAGGCGCTGCTATCCGCAGTGGGTCTGCACCTCGTGGATCCTGACCGAGGGTTCGTCCTGCGCACCGACACTTCCGACTACGCCGTTGGCGCTGTGTTGGAACAAGTGCTTGACGATGGGAGGCAGGTGCCAGTGGCCTTCTGGAGCCGAGTCCTGGCGGAAGGCCAGAGACGGACGTGGACGCCCCGAGAAAAGGAGGCGTATGCCATGGTCATGGCTCTCAGGAAATGGGCTGGGTACATAGCCCTCCATCCGGTCACCGTCTGCACCGACCATCAGAGTCTGCAGTCGTGGCACAAAGAGCACGTGGACACCCCCTCTGGTCCCGCCTCCCGACGGGCAAGATGAGACGAGACCTTGGCCAAGTTCGACCTCACGGTTGTGTATGTTCCTGGCAAGGACAACACCGTGGCGGACTGTCTCAGTAGGTGGACCTATGCCGCCAGCAAGGGCATGACGGATGTCTCTGCCCATGGCGATGAGGCTGAGAACGCTGAGGCCAAGAAGATCATAGAAATGGAGCGCCTGATGGAGGAGGAGGGTGTTAAATGCTTCGTCGTCATGGCTGCGGATGCCCCCCTCGGAACGAGGATGGGCAGAGCGGTCAGAGTACTCGCCCCTGCGGGAGCTGAGTCCGACAAGCACCTCTTCCCTGAATCTTGCCTCCAGGACGACTGGACCGACGACTACGCCAAGTCTGAGGCCTTTGAGGCCGAATATAGGGCTGTGACCGACCAGGATGACGGGCAGAAGTGGCCAAAGGGGCTGACTGAGGAAGATGGCAAGCTCTACCGGAATGGTAAGCTGCTGGGTCCAGAGTCCCGAGTGCTCGAGCTGTTGGAGGCTTGGCACCACCACATGATGCACCCAGGGGTCAAGAAGCAAGCGCTGGACATGCAGCGCCGGTTTGAGATCGACCAGATTGGTCTCTACACCGCCATCAAGAAGGTCAGGAAGGGTTGCTCGGTCTGTCAGGCCTGCAATCCCGATAACCGGAACGTCAAGGGGGAAGCCTAATGGACTCCGGTGCCTGACCAGCCCATGGAGAGCGTGGCCATGGACGTCTTCTCCATGCCCGAGGTTCACATAGGCAAGGAGACCTTTGACTGTGTGGTCCTTTGTGTGGATCGCTACAGCGGCTACGTAGTAGCCGTTCCGGCACGCAAAAAGGGGTTGCTTGCCAAGGAAGTGGCAGTCATGATGATTCGTCATTGGCTGACCGTCTTTGACATCCCCCGCACCATTTGCAGTGACCGAGGGCCCCAGTTTACTGGTGGCTGGTTCAAAACGATGTGTTACCTCATGGGAATACGTCATGCCAAAAGCGTCGCCTATCTCAGCCGGTCCAATGGCCGGGCTGAAGTGGCTTGAAGGCAGCTGTTCGAGAACCTGCGCAAGATTCACATCACCAATCCACGTCGGAACTGGTTTGAGGAGATGTGGCCCGCTCTGAAGGCCCATCATGACACCCCCACTCCGGGTGGTTTGTCCCCTCACCAGATTCTGTTCGGCAGGGACCCCCTGGGTCGGGGACTTCCCTTGTCTGGTGATGGTATGGCCATGAACGCCAAGGAATTCTTTGCGCGGCAAGAGGCAACGGCGCGGGACATCCGCCAGCAGCTCGAGAAGGAGCATGCTGAGCGTCAGAAGTCCGCCCCGAGCTCGACAGCGCAAAAGTTCAGGGTGGGAGACCCGGTGTGGGTGATCAGACCCCGCCCTATGGGCACCCACCGCACCAAAACCTGGTTCACACCCGGAGAGGTGGTCCGCAGGATTGGTGAGGACACCTACCGCATCAAGGTGGTTCACGGACAGTTCCGGGAGCGCCACGAGAGTCAGCTCCGTGTGCGGAAACCCGACCTCCGTGGCCAACATGTGTCCCTGGACTATGCCGCACATGAGGCTGATTCCGACGACGACTATGCTGAGCAGGACGACTATACCGTCGAGAAGATCCGGGCCCAGCAACCGAACGCCTCGGCAGCCGGAGGCCTGGAGTTCAAGGTTCGTTGGCGAGGCTATGGGCCGTCCCACGACACCTGGGAACCCGTCTCCTCGTTCGTGCCGCGGATTAACACTCCCTTCATGGACTACATCCGCAAGCACAAGACCAAGATCCATGTCTCGGACTTGGCAGCACTCACCCGGGCGAAGATTCTTCAATTTTCAAAAATGGGTGACCGATGTCGCGCGCGCTGGGGCCCTGTCCCAGAACGAAAGAAAAAGATAGGTAAAACACGACGAAAAAAGTTTCTGAATAGCTGAAAATAAAGCTAATTAGCATAAAAAACGCTTAGGCCAAAAAGCGCGCTGCGAAACGCGTAAAAACGCGACGAAAAATTTTTGGACGTGGAAAAGGTGAATAGTTAACGCCGTAAGCACCGTAACGCTCGTAGGACCCCAACGCCGTCCCTGCCGTCGTCTAACTCGCTATAGGCGCAAAGAAAAACGCGTCGCGAGCAGCGCGTAAAACTCGAAAATTTTTAATAACTCGCCACGACCCCACACGTCGCGCCCTGCCGCCTTTTTCTTCTTCTTCTCCATGCACCTCCCTCCCCACCCTCGTGCCCATCACTCCCCTTGCCCTGCAGCTCAGGCGGCGGCCCTCGGGGAACGCGGTCAACCTTTAGCAACGGACAACAACACGCTCCACGACGCCACGCACAAGTACAAGGCCAAGAACATCAAGAACGACGGGTAACACGTAAGGCACAGCAGCGTACATGGTCTTGCTGCAGGCGAGTGTTTTGGGTCGTGTATAATTTTATTTTTTTTTCAAAAGCCAAAAAAAGGGGAAAAAAATATTTTACGAAATTTTGCAGCGGTTTTACAAGTAGGTACAACCACACCCACGCAAGAAACAAACCCGACAAGGCGGCAAAAAGGCCCACCTGGTCGCGCGAATGCAGCAGAAGAAAAATCAAATACCAAGAAAATGACGCACCGCCAGAAGAAATAAAGCGAAAAATCGTCTTTTCCGACCTCAGAAACCCCCCCAACAATCTTACGCCGCTGTTTGGCGAGGTCGCAAAATTTAGGACACTCACCAAAAAGGACGAACAATGGAGTCGCGACGGCGAAGGAGCTGAGCGTTGCTTGCCCCAAACCACCTAGCAAAGTGCGTGCCCTAGGCGCTAGGGACTTGTGCGCGCCCCAAAACAAACCACACATAGACAACAACAACGCCACCGGCCGCCGACAAGCAAGTATGTTATATGCCGCGCAACGCTAGAAACCAACGAAACAAGCACAACGCGGTAAGAGGTAGACAAGGAGAGAACAAGTATGTAACGAACCGCACCACGGTGGAGATATACCACAAGTACACGACCAAGCAATGCAAGCCCGCTCACGTAGGGAATACGACGACGCCGTAACACGCGAAGGGGATCACAACAAAAGAAAAAAGAAGCCGCACAAGTACACAAGTATGTTGCATGTCATGCATGCATAATACACACAAGCAACAACAACGCCACCGGCCGCCGAAAAGCAAGTATGTTATATGCCATATATTGTATGCATAACGCCGTAACAAACGCAATACAAGGAAGTTACGTGTCAAGCAACGCCAAAGTGCGCCGCCACGAAAAGCGCAACGAAAACCGCACCGGCAAGGAAAACCAACAAGAGGTGGCACCGAATGAATGCCTATGCTCACCCCCGCTCACATAGGGAAAGAAAGGTATGCCCGTACGTGCGTGCCCGGAACGCCGCAAGATCATCACCGCCACGGACGAGCAAAATGGTATGAAGGGACAAACAAGGGGGAACAAAAAACCGACAAAGGAGAGAAGAACGCGCGAAGGAGGACACGCGCAACCGAGGTGAAGCACAACACAAAGAAACAAAGAAAAAAAAAAACACACACACAAAAACTTAACATACACACTTGGCTAGTCGGGTCCAAGTATGTTGCATGCCACGTTACGCTACGCAACGAACACGAGACGAGAACGGCAACCATGCCAACAAAAGTAAAAGGTGACCACGAGGCGTAACCGAGACGTGCCCACCGCCCACCCGCACGCCCGCTTATGTAGGAGGCGAAAGGGAGCAAAAGGGGACAAAAGGTATGCCGCCGCATGCAAACAAATAGTAGGCAAGCCACACACCGCCACCAAGAACGCAAGTATGTTACCATGTCGTGCCACGTCGCCAACCGCCCGGCCCGCGCCACCAACCGAGACGGGGAAAAAAGAAATGGCCTTCGGCCAGGGAGTGGTTGTCACGGGGGGCTAACGGTCCTGCCCTGCGGTGCAATGCGGGGCAACCGTGACAACTGCTCTTACAGCACAACCACCCTTTTTGTTGCGCTGATTAGAACACACAAATAGCCAGGGAGGGAGACACGGGGAGCATACCCACAAATAGCATAGCGCTGTCGTGTGCCGGGTCCCGACAAACACACGTGCATGCACCCACGTTCTCTTCCCCTCACAGGTCCCAAGGAGAAGCGTATGCTCGTGGTTGCGTCGTCCGGGCGTTGAAGTAGGGTTGTCCTAGACGCTTAGGCAAGTATTGCGTCGTGCCGTCGTCTCACATTAGCGAACGCCCGGCAAGGCGGGAGGACTAGGACACGTTAAGGTAGTGGGGATAGAAACAGGTATGTTGCATGTCACGCCGCGCGCGCGGAACAAGCAACGAGCAAAGGTAGCGGCCAAAGGGGTGTGGAGTCAAGACGGGAGCAAGAGGGACAATAAACCTACGCACACGCCGGTCGCACACGCATGTCGCATGACGTACCAGCCAGCTTGAGGTGCCGTGTCGCGACAAAACCGCCGCCGCCGCACGCCCGTTTACGCCCTCTCCTCTCTCTACGCAGGTTCAAAGGAGCAAGCCCGGGCCGACAAGGAAAAAGACAGAGACACACAACAAAGCGGAGGCAGGGAAAAAGTGCGTGTCAGAGAGAAGGGTAGAGGAAAGGGTAAAGAGCAACGAAGCCGCGAAAGGAACAAGGGATAGCCAGCGGACGAGCAAGGGGCGCGCACAGGGGAGGGGACACGGCGGGCACACGGCGTGCACAACACCGCACCGAGACACCGGAGAGGGGAGCACCGGAGGACCAAGGGAAGAGCGGCACCACGCACCACAACACGCACAGCACAGACACCACACACACCGCACACACCCAACGAACCCCGGCAACCCGCCCAACAGTGGGCGGGCAGTCGGGAGAGGGACAGCGCCTGACCCCAGGCGCCCCTCACAATGGTGGAAGGCACCCCCCCCGGGGACACCCTTCCGCCACCCCCACAGCGAGCAACGCCGGCCCGCAAAGGCGCACGCTGTGGGGCCGGTGCTGGGTCCCCACGTCCGCACCGACCGCGCCCGGGACACGCGGGTTGCGGAACCCTGACTGCCCGCTCCAGAGGACGGGCGGCCGGGGGAGGGACAGCGCCTGACACCAGGCGCCCCTCACAACAGTGGAAAGCACCCCCCCCCCCGGGGACGCCCCTCCGCCACCCCCACAGCGAGCAACGCCGGCCCGCAAGGGCACACGCTGTGGGGCCGATGCTGGGTCCACACGCCCGCATCGACCGCACCCGGGACACACGGGTCGCGGAACCCTGACTGCCCGCTCCAGAGGACGGGCAGCTGGGGGAGGGACAGCGCCTGACACCAGGCGCCCCTCACAACGGTGGAAGGCACCCCCCCGGGGACGCCCTTCCGCCACCCCCACAGCGAGCAACGCCGGCCTGCAAGGGCGCACGCTGTGGGGCCGGTGCTGGGTCCACACGCCCGCATCGACCGCACCGGGGACACACGGGTCGCGGAACCCTGGCTGCCCGCACCAGAGGACGGGCGGCCGGGGGAGGGACAGCGCCTGACACCAGGCGCCCCTCGCAACGGTGGAAGGCACCCCCCCCGGGGACGCCCCTCCGCCACCCCCACAGCGAACAACGCCGGCCCGCAAGGGAGCACGCTGGGGGGCCGATGCTGGGTTCACACGCCCGCATCGACCGCACCGGGGACACACGGGTCGCGGAAGCCTGGCTGCCCGCTCCAGAGGACGGGCGGCCGGGGGAGGGACAGCGCCTGACACCAGGCGCCCCTCACAACGGTGGAAGGCACCCCCCCCGGGGACGACCTTCCGCCACCCCCACAGCGAGCAACGCCGGCCCGCAAGGGCGCACGCTGTGGGGCCGGTGCTGGGTCCACACGCCCGCATCGACCGCACCCGGGACACACCGGTCGCGGAACCCCGGCTGCCCGCTCCAGAGGACGGGCGGCCGGGGGAGGGACAGCGCCTGACACCAGGCGCCCCTCACAACTAGTCGAAGGCATCCCCCCGAGGGAGGCCCTTCCGCCACCCCCACAGCGAGCAACGCCGGCCCGCAAGGGCGCACGCTGTGGGGCCGGTGCTGGGTCCACACGCCCGCATCGACCGCACCCGGGACACACGGGTCGCAGAACCCTGGCTGCCCGCTCCAGAGGACGGGCGGTCGGGGGAGGGACAGCGCCTGACACCAGGCGCCCCTCACAACGGTGGAGGGCACCCCTCCCGGGGGACGCCACTCTGCCACTCCCACAGCGAGCAACGCCGGCCCGCAAGGGCGCACGCTGGGGGGCCGGTGCTGGGTTCGCACGCCCGTATCGACCGCACCCGGGACACACGGGTCGCGGGACCCTGGCTGCCCGCTTCAGAGGACGGGCGGTCGGGGGAGGGACAGCGCCTGACACCGGGCGCCCCTCACAACGGTGGAAAGCACCCCCCCCGGGGATGCCCTTCCGCCACCCTCACAGCGAGCAACGCCAGCCCGCAAGGGCGCACGCTGTGGGGCCGGTGATGGGTCCCCACACCCGCACCGACCGCACCCGGGACACACGGGACGCAGAACCCTGGCTGCCCGCTCCAGAGGAAGGGCGGCCGAGGGAGGGACAGCGCCTGTCACCAGGCGCCCCTCACAACAGTGGAAGGCACCCCCCCCGGGGACGACTTTCCGCCACACCCACAGCGAGCAACGCCGGCCCGCAGGGGCGCACGCTGTGGGGCCGGTGCTGAGTCCCCACGCCCGCACCGACCGCACACGTGACACGCGGGACGCGGAACCCTGGCTGCCCGCTCCAGAGGACGGGCGGCCAGGGGAGGGACAGCGCCTGACACCATGCGCCCCTCACAACGGTGGAAAGCACCCCCCCCCGGGGACGCCCCTCCGCCACCCCCGCAGCGAGCAACGCTGGCCCGCAAGGGCGCACGCTGCGGGGCCGGTGCTGGGTCCCCACACCCGCACAGACCGCACCCGGGACACACGGGACGTGGAACCCTGGCTGCCCGCTCCAGAGGACCGGCGGCCGGGGGAGGGACAGCGCCTGAACCCAGGCGCCCCTCGCAACGGTGGAAAGCACCCCCCCCGGGGACGCCCTTCCGCCACCCCCACAACGAGCAACGCCGGCCCGCAAGGGCGCACGTTGTGGGGCCGGTGCTGGGTCCCAACGCCCGCACCGGCCGCACCCGGGACACACGGGACGCGGAACCCTGGCTGCCCGCTCCAGAGGACGGGCGGCCAGGGGAGGGACAGCGCCTGACACCGGGCGCCCCTCACAACGGTGGAAAGCACCCCCCCCGGGGACGCCCTTCCGCCACCCCCACGGCGAGCAACGCCGGCCCGCAAAGGCGCACGCTGTGGGACCGGTGCTGGGTCCCCACGCCCGCACCGACCGCACCCGGGACACCCGGGACGCGGAACCCTGGCTGCCTGCTCCAGAGGACGGATGGCCGGGGGAGGGACAGCGCCTGACACCAGACGCCCCTCACAATGGTGGAAGGCGACCCTCCCAGGGACGTTCTTCCGCCACCCCCACAGCGGGCAACGCCGGCCCGCAAGGGCGCACGCTGTGGGGCCGGTGCCGAGTCCCCACGCCCGCACCGACCGCACCCGGGACACACGGGACGCGGAACCCCGGCTGCCCGCTCCAGAGGACAGGCGGCCAGGGGAGGGACAGCGCCTGACACCGGGCGCCCCTCACAACGGTGGAAAGCACCCCCCCCGGGGACGCCACTCTGCCACTCCCACAGCAAGCAACGCCGGCCCGCAAGGGCGCACGCTGGGGGGCCGGTGCTGGGTTCGCACGCCCGTATCGACCGCACCCGGGACACACGGGTCGCGGGACCCTGGCTGCCCGCTCCAGAGGACGGGCGGCCAGGGGAGGGACAGCGCCTGACACCGGGCGCCCCTCACAACGGTGGAAAACACCCCCCCCGGGGACGCCCTCCCGCCACCCCCACAGCGGGCAACGCCAGCCCGCAAGGGCGCACGCTGTGGGGCCGGTGCTGGGTCCCCACACACGCATCGACCGCACCCGGGACACACGGGACGCGGAACCCCGGCTGCCCGCTCCAGAGGACGGGCGGCCGGGGAAGGGACAGCGCCTGACACCAGGCGCCCCTCACAACGGTGGAAGGCGCCCCCCGGGGACGCCCTTCTGCCGACCCCACGGCGAGCGACGCCAGCCCGCAAGGGCGCACGCCGTGGGGCCGGTGCTGGGTCCCCACGCCCGCACCGACCGCACCTGGGACACACGGGTCGCGGAACCCTGGCTGCCCGCTCCAGAGGACGGGCGGCTGGGGGAGGGACAGCGCCTGACACCAGGCGCCCCTCACAATGATGGAAGGCACCCCCCCCGGGGACGCCCTTCCGCCAGCCCCAAGGAGAGCAAACCGGCCCGCAAGGGCGCGCGTTGCAGGGCCAGTGCTGGGCCCCCACGCCCGCACCGACCGCACCCGGGAGATACGGGACGCGGAACCCTGACTGCCTGCTCCAGAGGACGGACGGCCGGGGGAGGGACAGCGCCTGACGCCGGACGCCCCTCACAACAGTGGAAGACACCCCCCCCGGGGACGCCCTTCCGCCACCCTCACAGCGAGCAACGCCGGCCCGCAAGGGCGCAAGCTGTGGGGCCGGTGCTGGGTCCACACGCCCGCATCGACCGCACCCGGGACACACGGGTCGCGGAACCCTGGCTGCCCGCTCCAGAGGACGGGCAGCCGGGGGAGGGACAGCGCCTGACGCCAGGCGCCCCTCACAACGATGGAAGGCGGCCCCCCGGGGACGCCCTTCCGCCACCCTCACAGCGAGCAATGCCGGCCCGCAAGGGCGCACGCTGTGGGGCCGGTGCTGGGTCCACACGCCCGCATCGACCGCACCCGGGACACACGGGTCGCGAAACCCTGGCTGCCCGCTCCAGAGGACGGGCGGTCGGGGGATGGACAGCGCCTGACACCAGGCGCCCCTCACAACAGTGGAAGGCACCCCCCCCGGGGACGCCCTTCCGCCACCCCCACAGCGAGCGACGCCGGCCCGCAAGGGCGCACGCTGTGGGGCCGGTGCTGGGCCCACACGCCCGCATCGACCGCACCCGGAACACACGGGTCGCGGAACCCTGGCTGCGCGCTCCGGAGGACGGGCGACCGGGAGAGGGACAGCGCCTAACACCAGACGCCCCTCGCAACGCTGGAAAGCGCCCCCCCGGGGATGCCCATCCACCACCCCCACACCGAGCAACGCACCAGCGCACCAACGCACCAGCCACGGGACATCCACACCCCACCCCCTGCTCTTAGACACAGCGACACAGCAATGGCGGAACCCGCGGCACAAAGCCAGACACGCCCCCGATCTCCGACGCTGGACGAAGCACACGAGGTCATCAGGGCGCTGGGACTCAGAGACGGCGAAGGGGACCCCCCACAAGGGGACGGGGGCACGGACTCCGACCTGGAGGCATTGCCGGAGCCCCCCACGGGAGGCGCGCCCGCGGAACCTGCGCCGCCGGCGGGCAGCGTACCCGCGATCTGCCCCGCGTGGAAACGGGGCCACTGCACCAGCGAAGGCTGGTGCCCCAAACAGCACCCCCAGCCCGGCCCCAATGACGAAGCGTTGCCCGAGGTGAAACCCGCGGCCGCACGCGCCGCCCTACGCTACGGGGTGGCACAGGGCTGGATCCTGGATGAGACCGCGCGCGGCAGCGTGAACATCCAGGAGGCCGTCGACCGAGTCACCCACGCGGTACAGGCGGCAGTGGCCTTTCACACCCGGGGACCACGGCGGACCCGCAGAGGGGATCATTGTGGAACCCTCGGGAATGGTGCTGGTCCACGCGGCGGACATGGTCCGAGGGGTGCTCCACGCGTCCCGCGTGCGGCAGGCGTGCCCACAGTGGATCATCCAGGTGTACACCCCCCCGCGGGCGTGGCCGTTTTCCACGTGGGTGGTGCTCGCCGTCATGTGGCACCTGGCACCAGAGGACGCCCCCACAGGGACCGCGGAGGACATCGCCCGGGACCTCCACACCTGGCCGGCCGACCAGGATTACCCCTGGCGCAGGCCCCGGGGCGGCCTCCCGGTCGCACCAGCGGCAGAGGGGCTCAGCCACGCGGCAACCCGCCAACGGCACCGCGACAAGCAGGCACGCCACTTCCTGCAGACGGGCACGGTCCCGGCCACCCCGCCAGACTCCGAGTGGCGATGGGACGCAGGGGTGGTGCAACCGCTGCCGGGCCCCTGGACCCTCCCGTTGTGGTACTTGCCCATGGGCACCTTGGCCCACGCCACCCAGGCCGTCAAGGGGGCTTTACCGCAGCCGCTCCTCCCCGGCGTGGCCCTGCTCCGCAGCCTGCAGGCGGGGGCCGCCTGGGTACGGTGGAAGGAGGGAAAGGGGCGCTCGAGCCCCTATTTCCCCATGGTCCAGGGCCAGGCGCTGATCCACGCCAAGGGCATGGGGACCGTGGAATGGGGGGCGATCGTGCCCGGCACGGCGTGCAGGTGGATCACGGCGGCCGCCCCACAGCCCATGCGATCGCCGCCGGCGTGCCACCGCCTCCTACGGATGGTCCCCTCTTTGGCCCCCCAGCACGCCTTTACAAGGGACGTGTGGAAGGCCGTACTGAGCCACACCAGGGAGTGGCTGACGAACCCGGGTGCGCGGTACCCGCCCGGACCGGTGCTGGAACAGCTCACGGCCCCCACACCCGGGGTCCTCCACGCCCTACACAGGGCGTCGGCCCTCACGAAGCAGCTCAACGACGAAGTGCTGGACCTGGCGCTGGAGCCGCTGCGGGTGCTCTACCCGCAAGCCCACATCCCACCCGCGGGCACGTCCCACCGCCTAGGCCGCCTGGGGTTGCAGCGCCGCGTCGAGGCCGCGCACCCAGGAGGCGTGGTGGAACAGTGGCTAACGCTCCGCAACCCGTCCACCGCGGAGGGCCACTGGTACCTGCACCAACTCCTCTTCCAACCACGGGCAGCCCCGGAACACCGCCGGCAAAACCCGTACCACACGCACCCGGAGCGCCGAGGCACGCAAAACTACCCGCAGCCAGTCCCGCCCGCCCTCCCGCCAGGGCAGGACCCGGAGGCGCTACAGCGGGGCCCCCCGCTCGACACCGCCACCACGGTACAGCAAAGGGGAAGCGACGGCGCGGGTGGTGCCGAACCGGACTGCACGAACTGCGGAGCGGTGGCCTGGATGGCAGCCTGCAGGCACCTCGCCCGAGATACCACGGGGCTCCGGCAGTACAGACCCACGGACCGCACGGCGCTGGCGTCCGCGGTCGCGGCCGTCACCATGGGTCCCGTGGCGGCGTGGCTGGCGCAACTGCTGCCCCACGTCCCCTGCCGCGACACGCAGCCCCGACGGCCGGCCGCGACGCACGCGCCGACGGCACCCCTCAGGGCGGAGCAACTATACGTCGTCGCGGCGGCGTTGCTAGCAGACGGCGGGGAGAGCTTCGTCCACCACCACGGCCCGGCGCAGATTGCGGGATGCATACAAGGGCCTCAGCGCAATGCACCAGACCCGTGGCATGCCACGCTCCGCGGGCGCACCCGCGTCTGGGGTGCGGGCGATGGCACACCCCCGCCCGGCCCAAGCAGGGGGAGGCACTGGTACTGCAGACGGCAGGCTACCAGGCCATCATACACGGCCACGCCGGAGGGTACCGGTCGCACGTCCTGGCCGGAGGCCGATGGACGGTCTGGCACAGCACCGCCAGGCAAGGGGCTTTCCCGCCCCTGCCCCACATCGACTGGCGACAGGGGCCCACCCAGGCCTACTATATGTCGGCGGACCCCTGGCCGCTGGCGGTCCTGCTACACACTGTCAGCGCCCCCAACAAGAGGCAGGAACCGGGGTGGGTCAACCCCCCCACACTGGTGTGGAGCCCCGACCAGGAGGAGCATCTACGGGCCGCGTGGCAGGGAGACGCCATCAGGGCCACGGACGTCCCGGACCTCCACGCGGGGCCAATCACGCATGCCCGCCCAGCGGCTACCCTGGCGGTGGCCAAACGGGGACAGCAGAACCCGCAGCGGGTAGTCTGCATGTTCAGCCCGGCGGACGCGCACATCGTTGTCTGCGACCCCGAACGCCTGCCGGGGCCCGAAGCCGTGATCCGCGTGGCAGACTGCACCCGCATGATCATCAAGGCGCTGCGGGAGGGCGAACACCACGCCCTCCTGCTCCAGGTCAGGCTGAAGGACAACGCCCGGGCGGCGAGGCCGGGAGTGTGGCCGGCAGCGGCGCACCCCGCCGACCTGGAGCTCCAGCTGGCGGTCCCGACCGCGGTGTACGACTGGCTACAGGCCTTCCGTGACCTGCGATGGAGGGGCAAGCCCGACCGCCAAATCGGCTCCACGCACTGGCAAGCGTGGCTGCAAGCAGACGCGCAGCGCGATGCCATATGAGGTCTCGGGCCCGCGCCCGCGACGCGAGCCCTCGATGCGGCGGCCCCGGGCCGCACGCTGGCACCACACACGGTGCCGCTGGCCAACCTGCCCTTCGAACCAGCGGCGGAGGGCGCCATTCGGAAGTCAGTGCCGCTCCCCCCGGCGCGAGCGGCCACGGAGCCGACGAAATGCCCCCTGTGTGCGGACAAGTACTACACCAGCGGGGCAATGCTGGAACACCTGGCGTGGCACGCGGTGCACGCTGCGGCCCCGGCGGACGACAAGGAGGCGGCCACCAACATTCTGCAGGAGAGAGCACGGGGGTCCCCATGGCACGCCCCGTACACCCGGCGCCCCCCGCCCCAGGCAGCCGACCACGCAGGTGGAGATGAGGAGGCACCTGGAGCGGCCCCGGGGGCCGGCGGTGCGGCCCCACCAGGGTCCATGTCCATCCCCGCGGGGCTGGCCCCCCTGGCCCCCCTGGCTCCCCCGGTCCCCCGGGCCCCCCTGTGGGCCCCGCTGGGAACGGGCTCAGCGGATGCGGCGCACCCAGATGCCCTGGCTGCGCCGGCGAACCCGGCGGCGATGCCGATGCGGGATAGCTGACTCCAGGAGGACATGACGGGCGACGCCCTGTGGCTCCTCTTGTGGAACCTGTGCAACGGCCTCGTGCCGCCAGACCGGTCCCTCCGGGACACACTCCGGCGGCGCCGGGGGCCGGCGGCCTGCACCGACAAGGAGCACCTCATCACCGGCATGCTGCCCCAGGAGGGGGGCTTTGCCATCATGCTCCAGGAAACGGGGATCGCCACCAGGGCGCAGGAGATGCACGTGGCCGCGGCGCTCCGGGAGAAGGGGTACACCGCCTTCTTCAGCAGCCGGCTGGCGAAGACGGGAGCCACCTCCACCTCGAGAGGGGGGGGCCTCCTCACCGCGGTCAGCAGCAAGTACGTGGCGGAGCACGAGGTGCTCAGCTTCACGGAAATTGTCCCCGGGAAGGCCGCGGCCCTGGAGATCCGCACGGACGGGGGAGGCCTCACCCTCATCAACGTCCACAGGCCGCAAGCAGGCTGCTCCACGTGGGCGGGACGGGCGGCGTTCTGGGCCGACATACAAATGTATGCCACGGCACGCAGCCTCGGCGGGAGGCACCCGGTGGTCATCGCCGGCGACACCAACATCTACATGGATGTCCCCGCCAACCCGGCCACGGAGCATTTCCGAGCGGGCTGGGAGGCCTGCGGTTTCCGAAGGGCCGCGGCAGGCGGCGAGGAGGACATGACCCCCACGCTCCACCCGTCCCGGCACAGGGTGGACAGCTTCCTGGTCAACGAGCCCCTCCTGCCGTGGTCCCTGCGGGAAAGCGTCTGGGCTCGCGGCATGGCACACCCCCAGGTGGTCGGCTCGGACCACCTCCCGGTCCGCCTGGCCCTGCCGGGTCTCCTCAGCGCAGCGGGGCGCGCGGCGATGCCCACCCCCTACAGCCACACGGAGGGCCGCCTCCTCCCGTACGACGCCGAGGCCGCGCCCGTCCAACACTGCCTGTGGGCGGCGGTCACCGCCGCGCAGGATGAACCCTCCCTGGCGCCCTGGCTGGGTCCCGCAGAGCAGCACGACTACGGGTCCATGCCCGCGGCCGCGGTGGACAAGGTGTTCGAACACGTCCACGCGACGCATGACGCCCTGGCGCGCGTGGTGGGACGCCAGCAGCCGTCTCCGGCGGGAACGGACCCAGGCAGCCGTCCTCCGCTATGACACCCTGGCAGCGCGCGCGCCGGCAGCGTACCAGGCGGACGCGGCCAGGCATGGCATCCGGTCCGAGGTGGCGCTCTGGCTCACGGAGGAGCTGCAGGGTGTGTCGCCCGGGTTCCGCCCGACCACGCAGGGCCAGCTACAGGAGGAGCTGGGGAGGCAAGCAGCCGCCCTCGAGGAGGACATTCGCCAGCTCTGCGCCCTCCTGGCGGCAGACCGCAAGCGCGCCATCAAGGACTTCTGGCGCCGCTACGCCCCCGACATCGCCCAGCGATGGAAAGCCGTGCGGGGAGCCATAGAGGTAGAGGCCCCAGGCCCGTCAGGCCTCTGGAACGTGCGGGTTCCCAACACCCAAACGCTCCTCACGGAGGCCCACGACGTGATGTTCGCAGTTTGCGCCTTCTGGCGAGAACTGTATGACAAACGCCCGGTGGACCTCCGGGGCTTCCAGGCAGTCCTCGGCCGCCACGTCCCCCGGGTCCCTGAGGGGGCCTGGACACAGGTCCAGCAGTACTCCATGCAGGACCTGAAGTCCGCCCTGGACAAGGCCGATGGCAAGGCCCCAGGTCCTAACCACGTGGAGGCCCGTTTCATCAAGGCCCTCCCAGCACCCGTACAGTGGCTCCTGGTCCATTCCTACCGGGCCATCCTCCGCGGCGCCCCGCCGCCGATGCACTGGAGGGACGCGCACATCTGGCTCAGCCCCAAGGTACCGGGCTCTGCCAGACTGGACGACTACAGGCCCATAGCCCTGGGCCAGCTGGACATGAAGCTGCTCACGGGCCCCCTCACCCAGCGCATCACGGAAGTGCTCACACGGCACGGAGTGGTCAGCGACTGGCAGCAGGGGGCCGTCCCTGGCTCCAACACAGGCCCCCCGCTGTTCATGGCGCAGCGGCGGCCCCAGCGGGGAAGGCCCAACTACGTCTTCTCCTTTGACGCCCGCAAGGCCTTCGACACCGCCCCACACGGCGCCCTCCACCTCATCCTGCGCCACTCTTCCGTGCCGCCGGACGTCATCGACCTCCTGCTCTTCCTTGACACGTGCGCCAGGCTGCGCATCGTCACAGCACACGGGCTAACACAGCCCGTCTACATGCTACGCGGCGTCCGGTAGGGCAACCCCGAGAGCCCCCTGCTGTACGCGCTCCTCCTGGAGCCCCTGCTCAGGGCACAGGGGCACCGCCTGCGCCCGCCGGGAGGGGCCAAGCACGGCCTCATCCAGGCCTATATCGACGACCTGCTGGTGGTGGCCCACACGCTGCAGCACTTCGTCGAGGGCGTGGAGGCGGTGGCCGCGTACCTGGGGATGATGGGCATGGAGCTCAACTCCCGCAAGTGCGCCATGGCCACCACGGAGGGGGTCCCGGGCCTGCAGCTGCGCCTCTGCCCCCACCTGGAAAACCCGTGGTACTGGGTACCAGCGGCGGACTCCGTCCCCTACCTGGGACTCCAGCTGCAGCTGGACGGGGAGTTCTCCCTGCAGCGCAAGCACCGGCTACGCCTGGCGGCGGTGCACCACTGGTGCCTTAACACCCTCGCACCACCGAAAGTGGTGCAGGATGTCATCCTGGCGATCCTCGGGGGGGTGACGCAGTACGTGGCCCCTTTCATCACCGACGACTCCGACACTGCACGCCACCTGGACCACATCACGGTCCAGGTCGCGAAGGACAGGGCGCGGTACGCCTTCGACGCCTCGCGGGACAGCGTGCAGGATGACCGGACCCTGGGGCTCACACGGGTGCCCACGCGGTGCCAGCAGGCAGCAGTGGCCCTCGTGGGTACACTCGTCCACCACCGCGCAACCTCCGTGCGCGCCGAGGTCACCAAGATGTTCTGGGAGATAGCCGGCGCACACGGAATATGTCCCGAGGTGCACTACCCCGTCCCGGAGTTCGCAACTCTGGCGGGAGGAGACTGGGTCCACCGCATACCCCAGGCCCTGGCCGCCCTGGGAGAGGGGATGTACAACCCCATCGCGTGCCCCAGGGCGGCCCATGTCCAACTACAGTCCCCGCCGGGCAACATCGTCACGCTGCGCACCGCCAAGCTGCGACACCGCGACACGTGCCGCCTGACGGTGCCACACACATCGCCGTGGCATGGGCACCACGGGACACGCCACCCCTTCCCCGACAACGACGATCCGTGGCCGACGGCGGTGCGGGAGTGCCTCAACCAATGCGCCGATGAACACCTCCACTATTGCCGCCGTGAGCAGGAGCCCACCAACCACCCCGGGTGGCGCGACGCCCTGGCCCACCTCTTCCACACCACCGGCACACGGGACCCCCGCCTGAGACTCGTTCACCCCACGAGGGCTAAGCAGGACGCCCACACCGGCCCACTGGTGACCCCGGACGGCCTGCACCTCCACGTCGGGGGCTACCGCCGCCGGGACGGCCGGTCCCCCCCCACGCGGGGGGCGGCGTACCACCCGCCAGCAGCCCTCATGTACATCCTCTGCGACGTACTCGCGGAAAGCGAGCACCAAGAGCCTAACGCGGACGTGGCGTGGCCAGAGCCCTTGCGCCCCCGGCCCCACGCGCCGACGCCGTTGTGGTTGGTGACCACGGACGACCAATGCACCCAAGCGACGGGGCAAGCGCAGCTCCGGACCGAGTGGGTAATAGTGCAAGTGGGGGCAGGCCAGCCCGAACCCCGTGGGCTCCCCCGTGGCACCGCCCTACTGGTGGCTCCGGGGGTCCCGCACGACCCACACATGGCAGTACACGCGCTGGAGGACCAGCTGGAGGACACGGGACACCTGGTGGTGCACCAGCGTGGGGGCCCGGCGTGGCTCAAGGAACATGTGACGGCGCTACCGGTCCTGGGCAAGCACGGTCGCCGGAGCGGAGATCCGGCTGCACGACCACCCGGCGATCAGCCCAGGCGACACCAGGGCGCTGAGCGTGGACCAACTGACCCCCAGCCACCCCGACGTCCGGTGGCACTCCGCCGACCTCAACGCGGGGTGGCTCAGCCCCACCGGATACTACTGGATCCCGGAGGCCTGGGGACACACCTCCTCTGACGCGTCCGGGGGCGGACCCTGCAAACACGCCACCAGCGTCGCTCACGCCGCCGACCTCACCCGCACGTGGGCGGTGGCCATCTCGGGCACGGTGCCCGACGGGGAGGGGGTGGCCGCCTCCCTCCCCCTACAATACGGTGCCCACAGACCATGGGTCCACACGGTGGACGCCGAAGTCATCCTCCACCTCCTGCGGCACGCAGATCGCGAACGAACCACGGGGGTCCCCGCGGGCGCAGCGAAGGTGGTCAACCAGATGCCCCTGAGGTGGCTCCGGGACGGCCTGTGCGCGCGAGGGCAACACGCCGGGCACCCGTTCTGGTACGTCCGAGCCACCTCGCACCACAGTGACGCCCTACTGCACAAGGCGGACTGGGCGGCGTCCCAGGACACCGTCCTGCAGAACACGCCCCCGAACCCTGGCCACGCCCAACTCATTGTCGCCAGCCGTGACGGCCATCTCGATCTACGGCCCCCCACGATGCGGGTGCTCGGCGAGGTCGCGCAACGGGCGCAGACGGACCATGCGCTGACGCAGCGGGGACACACACCTCTGGGCGCGGCCCACGCCACGGCCTACGTCCACGCCCGGGACCTCATCGCGGCGGCCACCAACCGCCGGGCGCTGCGGGCCCGAGACGGCCACACGCCGGTGCAGCGCAGGCTCCGCGTCCGGAAGGAGCGGCTCTCCGGCGTCGCCATCGTCCCACAACCGTGCCTTTTCTGCGGCGGCCCGGAGGGGATCCCGGTGCACATGCACGTGGGATGCACCCACTTACGGCTCCTCTGGCCCCACTACCGCCAGGCGGTACACGAGGCGGCCCGCCACCTCCGGCCTGGGGACAAGGCCCTGTGGGTGGCCTCGTGGCGCTCCGCAGGCGCCACGTGGACCGAAATGTTCTGCTTCGGACTGGTGCCCGAGGACGCGGAGGCGCAGCTCCGCGCCATAACCCGATACGACCCGCCGGGAGGGACCTCGGTGGACGATTTCCTCCACCACATGCTCCGGCTGGGGGAGTTCGCGTGGGAGCTTCGCAACCACCGGCTGGAGCAACTCCTCCGCGAGCCCCAGAGCGCGGCGGCCCGGGCGCACCGGTGGCTCACTGCGGCGGAGGGCGACCACCCTCCCCCTCCCCTGCGCCCTGACAAGGACTTCGTAGCCTCCCTCCGTGTTGTAAATGGCACTCTGGAGTACCCGCCCCAAGAGAGCCCCCACCCGTACCAGGACCTGCCGGGGGGGTTCTCGAGGCACCTACAAGACGCCCTCTTCCCACCGTGGATCATCGGGCGCGGCTCCATGACCGCATGGGAGGCGCGCATCGTGGGGGAGGAGTGGGCGCGGGAGTGGAGCCGGTGGTGCGCCGCCACGCGCGCCCCGGAGACCCCTGCGCTACGATACGCCGCCATCCCGCTCCGGTGGTGGGGGCCGGACACCCGACCGAGACCCACCATGATCCGCGGGGCGGGGCCTGACCACCCGTGGGACGCGGCGACGGGGGCATGGCTGCAGGCGGCCCCGGGGCCGCAAACGGGATGGACTGGTACGTGTCCTCACTCGTCAGGACACCCGTCCCGCCCCGCATCGTCCTTCACGCCGCCAACGTGCTCCGGGCTACGGAGATACGCACGTGGGGACACGCTGCGGCCACCGTCCGGTGGCACCCCCCGGAGGACGGGGCCACCCAACTCACCGTGGCGCACTTCAAAGCTGGGGGGCCGGTATACGACGACGCCCTGTCCCGGCTGGGCGACACCCAGGGGCCCTTGCTCCTCATGCTCCCCACCGGCATTGCAGCCGCGCTGCGCCAGGAGCTAGACGGCTGCGAAGGGCTGCGAGTGGGGTGGGAAGCAGTTGCGGACGGCACCCTGCTGGCCCTCCTCCACAGAGACACCGCGCACGGGTGCCAATGGGATGCGCTGACGCCCCACCTCACCGGGCGCCACGTGTACATGGCGAGCCCCCCCCAGGGGCACCCCCGCCCGGCGTGAGACGACCTCATCGCCGCCTTCCACGACCACGGGATCCTCCCCGACGACACGTGGCAGGAGGTCCAGCGGAAGACACTTGGCAAGGACTACCGGCGCCGCGTCCGCGCCCGCCTGCTGGAGATCCGGGACCCCCTCCGACAGAGGTGGGACAACCTCTGGCTCCGCCATCTCGACCCTTGGTCGCCGCCCTCCCACCTCCCACACACCTGCCGACTCTGCGGAGAATGTGACACGGTGTCCTCCGCAGCGTCGACAGGCGCCAACAGATGCGCGCGGTGCGCCCGGGTAGCCGCGTGCCCCTGGCCCGAACCTCCCGCAGGCCCGCGCAGGCGCACAGAGGAGGAGGCCTTGCGCCGGCGCATGGAGGGGGCACACACCCCCTCGCACGAACAAGCGGGCCCCGCGGGCGCTGCCCTTCTGTGGATCCACGTGCACCTGCGGGACCCCACATCCGTTGCGCACCTGTCGCACGTGTTCGCCCCCTAACCCCCACCCGCCGCCGCCCTTTGCAGAGCCCGCAGCACCATGCCACGCCGACGGGGGGATGGGCCGGGGCACACCAGGGCCCGCCGCAGAGCGCAGGAGGCGGCCGTCCAGGACCTGGTGGCGGACGCGGTGGCGGAGGCACACGAAGCGCACGCTGCCGCACGGTGTGACCTGGAGGGCAGTGCGAGGGCCTTCCTCAACGAGACCGCCCTCCCGGCCGTCCGCGCCCTAAACGGAGCGGGGGCCCCTACGCTACTCCCGGCAATGCACCAGATCGTGAACGCCGTCCGGCCAGGGCTCATCAGCCCGGAGGCGGCCCTCTACGGGCACTGGATGGAGTGGCGCGAGTCCAATCGGTCGGGCCGGCCCCTGTCCATGGGGGACACCCTGCGGCTGACGGGAGCAGGGTCTGCCATGTCCCTCCGCAGTAGCGCCCCAGCCCTGCTGCACGCCCTCAGGACGCGCTATGCCGGGGACGCGGCCCCGTACCTGAACCAGGCGCGGGCCACGTACCCGGGGGGAGTGTCCGAGCTGGATGCGGCGCTCCACCTTCTACACCCGCCGGACGAGGACCTGGAGGTGGGCGAGGTCACGGTGTTCGTGGAAGGCGCGGACGACGCGTCCGCCCGCCCCCGGCCGACCAACCCGGTGTACGACGGCACCAGGGTACCCCCCCGTACGCCGTCGTCTACGAGGCGTTCCCCAGGGAGCCCACTTGGTGCCCCACCCTCCCGCCGGCGACGCACCCGCCCCGCGGCTGGGCTAACCCAGACCTGCCCCCCCCCCTCTCCAGGACCAGGGGTGCCCACCACAGGGGGCAGGTCCTCTGGGAGGAGTGCCCTGGCACCCCCCTGCTCCTCCTCGTCGTCGCGACCCGCGTGGACTCTATGGGGCAACACCCGTACCCCGCCCCCCCCTCCCGGCGCCCGCGGCGCGGGACGGAGTACACACCTTCCTGCGAACACAGGAGGTCACCGCCGTTACGGGGGTCCACCTGGTGCGGCTGCCCCCGACACCGCTCGACGACCCCCGAGGGCCCAGGGCCCTGGGCCCCGCCCCAGACTGGGAGCTGTGGTGCGACGCGTGGGCCGCGTGGCTCCCCCGCCTCCCCTCCCAATGCCGGTGGATGGCCGCAGGCCCCCGGCCGTGCGGGGCTGACGCCACATCCGGCCCCCCACCCCCTCCCCCCCTCCCCCCCGCAGAGCACCACACGGCACTGCCCACGGCACGGCACTGATGCACCAGGAGGTAGTGGGAAGGGCGCGCCTGCCACCACGCATGCCTACCAGGGTAACAGTGATGGCAGACTCCGATGGGTCCCCCCAGCGGGACGACCGCCACCACCGCTGGTCTCGCTCCCGCTCCCCCGTCTCCTCCCCGGAGTGGACGGGGGAGACCCTCGCGGAGCGCGAGGAGCGGAGGCTGGCGGAGGCCGTGGTGCTGGTCGGGCCGCCGCCGCCGGCGCGGGAGCCTGGGCCAGCTGGGACGGCCGCCCCCGCCGCCCAAGCAGCCAGCCCCGCCGCCCCGCCCCGCCCTGACGCGCAGGAAGCGGAGACCGCAGCGAGCCACGCCGCGGCCCGGACCGCGGCCCCCGGCACGCCGCCGACACGGGGGGCAGCCCCGGCGCAGGAACCGGGCGCATCGCCGAGGGCTGCCGCAGCCGCAGAGGAGAGCGAGAAGGGCGCGCGAGGGGTTGCGACCGCACGGGCCACGGGCGCCTCGTCGGCGGCCGCCGCGGCAGCGAAGGAGAGCGGTGAGGGCGCGCGAGGGGCTGCGGCCGCGACCTCCAGCACGTCTCGAACGCGGGGGACGGACCCCGCACGGGCCGCGGGCGCCCCGCCGGCGGCCGCCGCGGCAGCAGAGGAGAACGAGGAGGGCGTGCGAGGGGTTGCGACCGCGGCCACAGGCGCCTCGTCGGCGGCCGCCACGGCAGCGAAGGAGAGCGAGGAGGGCGCGCGAGGGGCTGCGGCCGCGACCCTGGCGGGCCGCGACACCGCCTCGGCCGGCCACGCCGCGGCCCCCGGCACGCCGCGCAAGCGGGAGAAGAACCCCGCACGGGCCGCGGACGCCTCGCCGGCGGCCGCCGCAGCAGCAGCAGTGGGCAGGGAGGGCGCGAAGTACCGCGCCCACGCCAACCCCACCCACACCCACACGAGCCCCCCCAAGCCGTTCCCCCCCAAGCCCTTCCCCCCGGGGCGGGAGCTGCACGTCCGCCCCCCGACGCGCGAGCGCTCGCCGCGGGGCGTCACGCTGCCGCAGCTGCAAAGGCAGTGGGACGCCCGGCGAGTGGTCCAGGAAGGGCGCAGCAGCGGGGGGGAGCAGAGCGCAGGACGGCGCGACTCGGGGCAGGGGGCCGGGAAGGGGCCAGGGCACAGGAAGGGCGCGCAGGGGCGCGGGCAGGGAGCTCAGGTGCAGGGGGCAGGGCGAGGGGAGGTGGGAGAGCGAGCGGGCCAGGGCGTGGGGAACGGGAGGCGGGACCCGCGACACGGGCAGGGGGCTGGAAGGGGGCCCAGGGGCAAGGGCAAGGGCGCCGGGGGCCCCAAGGGACAGGCGGGACGGGGCATGGGAGCCCAGGGGGGAGGACGGGGCGAAGGGAGGGGGGCAGAGGGCGGGGCGCCCCCGCAGCCGGACGTGCAGCCGGTGAGGTGCATCCCCCCCGGCATCCAACAGATGCCGGCACACCACACCCACCACCACCACCACCACCACCACCACCACCTCTACAACATCGACCCTGACGCCGGCGAGCTCGTCCCCCCCCAACCCCCACGACACCAGCACCATCAAACCCCCCCCGCGCCGAGGGCGGAGCCGGCGCGGATGGCCTCGGCGGAGGGGGGACGCGGCGCGGCATCGGCGCTGCAGGCGCAGGGGCAGCGAGGGGGGCCGGCACGGGGGGCGGAGGAGGGCCGGCCATGGGACCGGGACTGGGGCGCGGTCCCGGACCCTCTGGGGGAGGAGACCCTCCCCCTGGTGGGGGAGGTGTACGGGTGGTTGTGCTGGGCCAACCAGGGGACCTCCAGGAGGTCGAGGAACCGACCCTTCGATGCTGTGCTCCTCCGGAGGGACGGAGGAAACTGAGAGGTACCCCCGGGGGGGTGGGCAGCCCCAGAGGACCATGAGAGGGTCCTCAGGTCAGTGATCCGGGCGGCGTGGCCCGACAGGGAGCCGACGTGGCCGGCCTTCCTGGAAGGGGGAGCGGTGCTCCGCATCACGGATGCGGACGCCAACAACTGGCTCCCCTGGGCTTTGCGCAGCGCCCTCGCCCACTGGCGCTACCGCCGGCACAACCCGCCGCCGCCGCAGCCCCAGCCCCCACACAAGCGGCGGCGCAGGTGAAGGCCCAGACGGCGGGTACGGGAGAGCTGGGGGGGGGGCTGGGCCCCCCGGCCCGCGCCCCCCCCACGGTACGGCACGACGCAAGAGGGCGCGCCACCTCCCGCGGGAGGGAGTGCGGAGACAACGAGCGCGAGGGGGAACCTGCTGCCCCGCAGCCCGCTAACCACTGACCGCTAACCCTCACGGCCACCCCCGACCGGCCGGCGCCGCGCGACAACGGCCGGGGGATGAGGGGCCCCAGCGAGGGCCTGCGCGAGAATCCGGCTCTCGGTAGAGGGGGGCGGGGGAAGGGCGCGACCCCCCGGCCGATGGCTGGCCCCCGGGGCCAGGACCGCCATGCCGCCCCCCCCCCCCCCCCGGCCGACAGGAGGCGTCGCCAGGGGACCAAAGGGCCCCCCTCACTCCCCCCCCCCCCCTTGGTCCGTAGGCACAACCGACCAAGGGAAAGGGAAGGGAAGGAGTGTGGTGAGGCCGATGGGCACGGTGGCCTACGGAGGGAAAGGCCAAGGGAAGGAGAAGGAGAGGGGAGAGGGAAGGTTAGGGCAAGGAGAAAGAGGAAGGTCAAAGGGTGGTGAGAAGCTGATGGGCACCACCGCCTATGGAGGGAAAGGGTCCAAGGGAAGGGCATCGAATGGCGATCAGCCAGTAGGCGCCGCCAGCTGCGAACGAGATCATCACACCATGGCGTCATGCCAAACCCCCCCCCCCTCCCCAGCCCCCTCACTCAGCTTTTATGACACACACTCCCACTCCACCCACCCTGGATAAGACAGGAGACTCTGGATTGCCACTCTGGCCCCCCTGACCCATGCTAGCCCTGTGAGATACCCATGCTTCTTCCTTTCACTTAATTGACCCTGAGGAACACACTCACTGGCCCCAACCCTGGCTTTTTATGATCGCTGCCATAATCCCCATGGACCACCAACCCATACCCAGTGGCAGCCCGTGCACCCAGGGTTTTGCAAAGCCTTTGGGTTTCAGCCACGCAACCCCAGCACACATCCATCGTGCGCCCCCCCTCCCCCCCCCTCCCACACAGGCCCGAGAGCGGGCGGGGGGGCGGCCCCCCCAGCCCCCCCCCCCCCCCCGCACCCACCTCAGCTGGGGAGCCGCGGGCGCGGCCCTCCGCCCCCCCAGGGCCGGGGGGGCGCCCCCCCCCTCAGGAGGAACGGCGACGCGGTAAGGGCAACGGCGGCTGGACCTGCTCCCGCGAACCCACACCGGCGTGCAGGAGCAACGCGCACAACGGAACGGGAAGGAGGCCGCGCCCCACATGACCCTCCCGTAACCACAGCCCACTCCGAGGTGACAGAGGAGGGGTTCGGGTCACCTGGGGCCCCCGGGGGAGCGGTCCACAGGCCGCCCCTCACCCCCCCCGGCCCGTGGCGGCATTTCAGCCCCAACCGCACGCGCGCGCCGGAAGGGAGCGCGCCGGCGACACGGAGAGGGCCAGAAAGGCAATCCTCCCCGCTCAAGACCCGGATGTGGCCGAGCACGAGCAACCCATAGTGCAGCGCCTCCAAGCGGGAGCCGCCTTGGGGTCCACGGCCTTCGTGTGTCAACTTGTCACCGCCCTTCGTGAAAGGCCCGCTACGGGGCTGACTGAGCGCATCAGCGAGTGGAACGCGGCACCGGAGGACGCCGGCGCCGCTACGCCAACGCCGGGACCAAGCCGCATCGAAGAGATGTCCGAGACCAGCGTCCCGCTGCTTGCTCCACTAGGAGGCGAGGCGACCACCCTCCTACCCCCCGACCACGGTGCCCCCACCCCCGCCTCGGATATTCAAATCGACCCCCGCCTCCCCGCTGGTTTTTATTACGTCCGCGACGTATTCTCCGAAAGCCAAGAGGAAACGGTAAAAAAGATTCTCCACGACAACACGTGGGAGAAGTACCACGGGCGCTCAGTCCAACACTTCGGCCACGCATACCTCGGCCCGAGCAAAGTCGCCGCCACGTCCCCCATCCCGGAAGAGTTTTCCTCCATCCTCCAAACCTACAATGCCGCGCTGGAGCGGCTAGGCCTCTCACACCCTCCTCCCAACCAAATCACGGGCACAATGTATCTCCCGGGAGAGGGCATCGGCTACCACGGGGACGACCCCTTGCTAGGCGACCCAGTGTCCATTTTTGGTTCCCAATCGGACACCACAATGTTCTTTAAGAACCCCTCCAACGGGGACTCCTTTCGCATCCGCCTGTTTGCCCGCTCTCTCCTGGTCCTCACGGGGGCCGCACGCCATGAGTGGCACCACGGTATACCTCGACGGAGAGAAGACGAAGTGTTTGGGCTAACCGTCCCTCGTACCGTCCCTCGCCTCGCTCTAATCCTCCGACACATACCACAGGCAAGCTAACCCACGAAAGCCAGAGGGCCGGGTACCCGCCTCCTGCACTGTCCAGCCCCCTCTACCTGAACACAAAAGGGCCAAGATTCAGTGAACCACCGGCCCAGTCACGGCTTCCACCATCACAGGCAAGGGGCTAGACGACGAGCTCACCTCGGCCGGGATACCGGCCGACCAAATTCAGCACTTTCTTTGCCTTAGCCAGCCCAGCCAGCCCGGCTCCCCAGTGCCCCCCCAGCCCCCCCCTATCCCGCCCCCCCCGAGATCCAAAACGCGCCTACGGAAGGGTTACCAACGGCCTCACCGCCCCCCCATACCCCTCCCTTCAGAACTGCGTTTTCTATCCCACAACTTGCAGAAGAAACCCATAGTGAGCAGCCAAATTCTCCGACACCTCAAGAACGACTTCGACATCCTCTTCCTCCAAGAAATCAATCACGCCCCCATCCTCCCCCACGTATACGCCTACGGTTCGGGCACTAAAGCCACCATCGTTTCGAATATCAGCCAAGACAAACACTCCAGAGGCGAGCATGGTTCCGTCTTGGTCTGTTCCCCCCGGCTCTCCCGCTTCGTTACCCCCCTTCCCCGACTAGATACAGAAGGGATGCTGGCGGCAGCCGTTCTCACTCTCCCGGGGGCCCCGCCCACCTTGCTGGTCTCGGTATACGCCCCAAGCACGGACGTCCACCGCTCAAAAATTGAAAACATCCTACGGCCACTCATGCATCAGTATCCTAACCACGTCCTCGGTGGGGACACCAATTGCATAATGTGCCCTGAACTAGACGGATCGAACCTCCAAACGGACAACGAATGGCCGTGGCTTCGCAGACAGATCACGAGCGACCCGCCGCGCCTCATCGATACCTTTCGGCACTTTCACCCGACCGAGCGGTCCTTCTCCCGATACCCCACCCCGTACAGGGCAAGCAGTAGCCGCCTTGACCATATTTTGCTCTCCCCGGCGGCCTCGGAATTTTTTGCCCCCACCTCTGCAACCATCCAAACCGACGACAAAACGTCAGACCACCACCCAGTCACGTACACCTCTCAAGTCCCCCCTCACCCTTTTACAGAAGCTCCCACAACTAAGAGGAAAGTTTTCCGTAAACTGACGGAGCGGGAACGCTCCAAGCACCACGACTCCCTTGCCCCCCTGGCGCGGTGGTGCGAGTCTACCCTCCCCCGCTTTGAGTCCTTGTCCTCGGCGGACATCGAGCTTTTCACAGACGTCGTGCTGGAGGAAGTGGCGACCAGCTACCACAGTATCACCACGCCGTCACGCCCTACCTCCTCGGCTCTGGTAAAGAAAATCAAAGAGTCCCTGCAAACCCTGCCCCCCCCCAGCCATCCCAACTACCCCGCTTCCATGGACACGCTCAACAAACTCGTCAAGGAGTGGGAAACCAAAGTGAACAAGGCCGCAACCACCAAAATCCATCGGTGCCTAGTGAGGAAAACTAGGATCAAACGCACCATCAACGAGGCGCTCAACCCCGTGGAACGAGGTGAAATAACGCTGAAGCGCCCGGGCACCACACAGCTCGTCTCCACCCCCAAAGAAGTGGGCTCTATTTTCTCTTCTACACTCCTCACCCTGGGGGGCAGCCTCGAATACGCACCGCCGAACACTCTAGTGGATCGCCTACTCGCACACTCCCCCGCCTGCCCCGAACCCACAAAACACGGCCTCCTCCCTGACATTACCTGGGAATCGTTACGCAACACGCTTAAGAGGTCCAAGCCCAACAAGGCGGGGGGGCGGGACTTCACAAACAACTACACTTTGCACGTCTCCCCCCCCCCTATCCAACAATTCATTTGGAAGGTATGCAACTACTACCTCCACCGGCCGTTGCCCGAGAAATGGCTCGAAGCCAACATTATCTTGCTTTTTAAGAAAGGGGACGTGATGAACCCGGTAAATTACAGGCCTATAGCCTTGCTGAACAGCGTTTACAAAATAATTGCAACACACGCCAACCGAGAGCTACTGGCAGCGGCCATTGAACATTCCATCATACACCCCACCCAGTTCGGCGGGCTTCCGAACCGCAGATGCCAGGACCACATTTTCAACCTCTTATCCACGTTTCGGGAATCGGTCGGTAGCTACAGCCTCTACATTGATTTCAATAAGGCTTTTAACTCCGTCCCCCACACCACCCTCTTCACAGTTCTATCCCGCCTGAACTTTCCTACGCCCCTTGTAAACCTCATTCAATCCTTGTACCGTGCCCCTCGCGACTTCCCAGTGGTGTCAGGTCAAACCCACTCCTCACACCTGCAAACCAGAGGCGTTCGGCAAGGATGCCCAATGTCACCAATCCTTTTCTGCCTCTACCTGAATGTGCTCCTCTTTGCCTTGCCGTCCCACGTCACTGCACCCCCCTCCCCACACGAATCGGGCCACGCCTTTGTTGACGACCTCCTCTATCGATCAGAGAATGGGGACCGCATACAGCAAGTTTTAAACTTCTTCGACACGGTCGCCAGGGAGTGGGGTCTAGACCTTAACCTCAGCAAAAACCGAGATCCACGCTATGGGAACAGCTCCCCCCAGAACCTTCACCTCCCCCTCGGGCACCCCCCTGTCGACAACAAACCAAAAGACGGGGCAACCACACAATTGCTACAAATACCTAGGGGTATACATCTTCACCGCCAACCATGAGGCACAAACACTGGCATTGGCCAAGTCGGAAATACGCTCATTTTTCACAACCCTCCAACCCCTCCAGCTCACCCTTTCGGAATACATTCTCTTGGTGAACGTCCAACTCATCCCTATTCTTTCCTACCGCCTCATGGCACACCCCCTGGCCCTGAACGAGTTGGGGGCCCTTCAGGCCATGATCTGGCAGAATGTTGCGCATGACCCCTCCCCGGACAGAGCCAACAGGATCTCCCGCCTCGTCTCCCCTAAGGCCCGCTACACCCCTCGCCACCAGGGAGGCTTAGGACTCCGCCACTTCACTTTTTCAATTTGCATGGCCCTGGTAAACACCGCAATAAGGTACCTCAACGGAGACGGCCCGGCCTCGACAAACGAATCTTTTTCCGAAGCAATGCTCTCCACCACACGCAACCCAATCCAAGACACCATCATGGACGCATGCCACGCCATAGGCTTCCGATACCACAGCACCGGCCTCTGGGCCTCCTGCCCCCCCTCCCTTTTCCTCCCAAAAGAAAAAGTCCAGGTCCGGTTCCTAGCCACCAAGCCGGCACCACAATACAGCAAGTTCGGCAACAGATTACAACGGACGCCCCAGGACCTGGGGTTCCACCTAGGTACAGTCACGGAAGTGCACTCAGAATCGGCCACACTCCAGTTTTCGGACGGCACCACCCACACCATCAAAAACCCCGGTCTCCGCCGCAACGAGAAAGAATACACCTTTCAAAACCCAGCCATTTCTGTCCTCCCTCAACTGGCGGGGCGCCACGAACTGCTCACCCCCCCCCTTCTTCACCCTCAAGAATACATCCTCAACCCCCCCCCCGGGCCATACGGCGGGGTCCTACTCGACTCGTCACTGCATGGCGAGCTGTACCGGCTCCCAGATGAACCTCACTCCCTTGACCCCGACGACCTCGAAGAATGGGGTTGTGAAGCAGCCCTTGCCCTCCTCCTCGCATCGCCCCCCGGCACGACATGGGTGTACTTGGATGGCTCAGCGGGCGCCTTGGGCTACGGATCGGCGGCCACCCTGTTTTTTCCAAATGGCTCCAGATGGGTACTGTGCCAAACGTCCCCGTACCAGTCATCAGAGGGATCGGAGTTCTGGGCCGCTATTATGTTCCTACGGTGGGCCCTTGCATCTCACCCGCACCTCACCTTCGCCGTGCTAGGGGACAACCTCCACGTTATCACCGTTCTCTCTCCGAACACCCCCCCAGGCCTCCCATCACGCTCGCCAGCCGGCACGTGGGAATCCTCTCTCCAGTCCATTCAGGCCTCCCTACGCCCAGGGATGATCCAGGGTTGGGGGTGGATCAAGGGGCACGCCGGATTCGTGGGGAATGAAATCTCAGATGCTTACTCAAAGTGGGCCGCCCACGTGATGGTCTGGGACCCCTCCCTCCTTCCCCCCCCCCCGATAGGGTGCATATCCAGGGGCCCCCTCCCAGTCATACACAAATTGACTACAACCTCAATCAAGCATCTCCTCCCTCGCCACAAACACGAAAACATCCACGCACCGTCCAGCTTCCATTTTTACAATCACACTTCGTGGTTCAAAGGCCTCCCTTTCAAATGGTCCTCCGGAAATTTCAACATGGCGCCATTTGCTTTCCACGACGACTTGCGCCCTCGCCATTGCCACGCTTGCCCCGACCCGCACCCGATGGATGTTATCTCTTTCGTCTCACACTGCCCAACGTGCGAACACCTGGTCCAATCCTACATTCAATGCTGGCGCCCCCCCTTCACCACGGTGGTGTCCCAATGGTGGTCCGCGACCACACACGTGGGGGAGAGACGCAATTTCGTCCGGGGGCTTGTTCCCATGACGCTGTACACCAAACTCACAACCCCCCCCTCCGGCCGAAGAAAACCAGCACACTGTCACGACTTAAAACTCGCCCTGAAGGATCGTGTTCCCCTGCTCCTCAGCGCCCTATACCGCACGCTGGAATGGCTAAAAGACCACCCCCCCCCAGCCCCGCTCACCCCCCCTACGGGCCCCAACTCATGGGGACGCCCCTGGTCGCCCTACAGCACGTCGCACACCGCCCAACAACGCCCCCCCCCCGCCTACCACCCTCCCCCCCCCCTCCCGGACAAAGTTGCACACAAGCCCCCAAAACGCCCCCGCCCCCCATCTCCTGCGGCACACACCAAAACTCGAAAACACGGCCGCCAGCCCCCAAGGCCCGTCCGGCCTCTATCACTGAAACGCGGTACCGCAAGTCAACCCCAGCCAGAGCCTCCGCCCCCCAAACGGCCGCTCACAATCAGGGACATGTTCAACCTCCCCCCCCCCCCTAGACCAGCACCCCCCCTCGCCGCCTCCGCCCCCATTTCCGCCCCTTCTCCTCGCATAACAAGGTACTTCGCACCAGCCCCCCCCTCCCCCGCGAGTACAAACTCACAATCGTCCTCACACTCGTCCAACGTGTCATCTCTTTGAAAAAGCCACACTTACACATTTTCTCACGCCGACCCTCGACAGCCCTAGCGGCGCGATCAATCAGTACTACCACACTGGCACTCACCAGTCACTTCTGCAAATGAATCCCTCCCCCAAGCCACCCCCCGTGCTCAAGCCGTCATGCTCTAACCCCCAATCCGCAACCACACCGCCTTCGGGTATCAAGCGGAGACCCCGGCCTGCGGTTGTCTATAACGGGGCTGCCAAGTCTCTTTGAGATGAAGCAGACGAGGACAGCAACGTGCAGCGGTACTCAGCCCGCGATTGAACTTGATTTCGGGCTCCCGCCCCTCCCCAAAAAAGCTTGGCGCGCAAGAGCCTTTCTCCCCGGCCTGGCCAGCCACAAAAGGCGCCGTTCAGTGCAAAAAAGGTTAGGGCAAGGAGAAAGAGGAAGGTCAAAGGGTGGTGAGAAGCTGATGGGCACCACCGCCTATGGAGGGAAAGGGTCCAAGGGAAGGGCATCGAATGGCGATCAGCCAGTAGGCGCCGCCAGCTGCGAACGAGATCATCACACCATGGCGTCATGCCAAACCCCCCCCCCCTCCCCAGCCCCCTCACTCAGCTTTTATGACACACACTCCCACTCCACCCACCCTGGATAAGACAGGAGACTCTGGATTGCCACTCTGGCCCCCCTGACCCATGCTAGCCCTGTGAGATACCCATGCTTCTTCCTTTCACTTAATTGACCCTGAGGAACACACTCACTGGCCCCAACCCTGGCTTTTTATGATCGCTGCCATAATCCCCATGGACCACCAACCCATACCCAGTGGCAGCCCGTGCACCCAGGGTTTTGCAAAGCCTTTGGGTTTCAGCCACGCAACCCCAGCACACATCCATCGTGCGCCCCCCCTCCCCCCCCCTCCCACACAGGCCCGAGAGCGGGCGGGGGGGCGGCCCCCCCAGCCCCCCCCCCCCCCCCCCGCACCCACCTCAGCTGGGGAGCCGCGGGCGCGGCCCTCCGCCCCCCCAGGGCCGGGGGGGCGCCCCCCCCCTCAGGAGGAACGGCGACGCGGTAAGGGCAACGGCGGCTGGACCTGCTCCCGCGAACCCACACCGGCGTGCAGGAGCAACGCGCACAACGGAACGGGAAGGAGGCCGCGCCCCACATGACCCTCCCGTAACCACAGCCCACTCCGAGGTGACAGAGGAGGGGTTCGGGTCACCTGGGGCCCCCGGGGGGGCGGTCCACAGGCCGCCCCTCACCCCCCCCGGCCCGTGGCGGCATTTCAGCCCCAACCGCACGCGCGCGCCGGAAGGGAGCGCGCCGGCGACACGGAGAGGGCCAGAAAGGAGTACCGCAGGCCGCCGCCCGGAGCGAGAGCAGGGAGGCCGCGGCGCGACAACCCCCCGCCCCCCCACCAGCCCGCCAGCCGCGGGGGCCCCGGCCCCCACCCCCCGAGGCAGGGGGGATGGGCCCCCCCCGCCCGAGAGGGGAGCCGGAGTGTGACCCGCCCCCCCGCCCCAGCCGCCGGCTCACATGGGGGCCGCGAAGAACAAGCGGGCCCACGCCTGCGCACCGGGACGCCGCACAGATCGTACCCAGAGAAGCCGGGTGAGCACGAACCGGAGTGGTATGGGGGGCCACGCCCCCAATGGACAGCACAACGCCAGTGACGCCCGCTTTGTTGCCTGCCCAGGGAAGGCAGAGGGACGGAAAGAGGCAGAGCGACCCCCCGCCCTACGGGCCCCGCCCCGGCCGCACAGCCGGAGGAAACGGCGCACCCCCCCCCCCCCCCCCAGCCCGCCCCCCAGCATAAGAACGCCATGGACCCGCCCCGCGGCGCGCAGCCCCCACAGGGACAGAGCAGGGCCCCCACACCCGCACGCCCGCGCCCACAACGCGGACCCCGACAGCCCACCCAGTGGACGGGCAGTCGGGGGAGGAGGAGCGCAAGACCCCAGACGCCCCACGCAACGGTCGAAGGCACCCCCCCGGGGACGCCCTGCCGCCGCCCCCACAACCCCAAGCCAAGTAGGGGGGGACCGGGACCGGACCGCCCCCCCCAAGCACGCCAGACGGAGTAAGGGACCGGGGCAGGACACGCGGAGGGGCACGGACCACGTGGAACGGCCCTACCAGCGCCCAGTGCCGGGACCACGCGAGATGCGCGCGCCACACCACCCAGCGGGGGGGGGAGCGGACACCGCGAGAGCGCGAGCGCACACACACGAAAGGGACACGCGGGGACTACCGGAAGGGCAACCGGACCGAGCGCGCGGAACGCACAGACCGCATGGAATGGCGTACCAGCGAGCGAGGGTAAGGGACACCCGGACAGGACGGCCGGCCACACGCAGCGCGGAACACGCGGGGATGGGAGGGGGAAACGAAAGAGACACAACGCCAGGTGCCGGCCCGAACCCCCCCGAACCGGCCGCGAGCGCCGCGCACACACAGACGGGGCACTGCGCCCGCCAAGGCAGTAGTGGCGCACAGCGCAACCCCCCAACCCCTAGGCTAGGCAGCCTCCGCGCCAGCCCAAGGGGGTCCCACTGGCGACAAGCCAGTAGCACGAGCCCGGCGGCGCCGGCGCCCCAGGCGACCACGCATTAGGGGGGCGACGCAGTGGGTAAGCGCCCGCAGCCACGGCTGCGAATTGATGCACTGACCGGGGAGTGGCGAAACGGGGACGTCGGGGGAGGACGGGGCTCCAAGCTCTGTGAACCCGGGGGACTCCGCCACCAGGCAGGAGTTGCGTCTTGGAGGGCCCCCCACTAGGACCCGGTGGGGAGGATATCACCTGGCCCGACCAGGTGGCCCCCCGGGGCCGAAAGGCGTCTAGTACCCGCAAAATCAAACCTCAAACCTCAAACCTCAACAAGGCGGCAGGACAGGACACCACGGTACCACGCGGCAGCACAGCACCACGAGGCACAGCACAGGGGAGCAGGGCACCGAGGGAGAGCGGGCCACACAGCAACACCGCACAGGGCGGAGACGACAGGAAACGCACAACACGACACCCCAGGGCGCACACGGCACAAAGCACAACGGCGGACAACACCACGCGGCGACACACCACAGCAAAACACACACAGCGGGGGGGGACAAGACAAAACACGGCGCCAGAAGGCACACGACCCCAAGACGACGGACAGCGCCCCAGGGCACAACACAGCGCGCGGCAGCACCAAACGGAGCAAAGCGAAACAACACAGCGCACAACAACGCAACGCCAGGCGGCACAACGCGCAGCAACACGGCGCAGCACAGCACCCAGGGACACACCACAGCACGCCACCGAGACACGACACCAGGAGCCACCAGGACCCACCAGGAGACAACGGAGGACAGCCAGGCCCAACAGCAAACACACAAACACAACAGGCAACAACACCACACACCAGCCAGCCCCGCGAGGGCAAGAGAGCACCGAACAGAGAGCAACGACGCAGGCACCCCAGCACAGCACCGCACAGGCAGAGCACAGAAACAGAAACGACCCGGAACCGGCCCGGAGTCCAGAAGCAACGGGGAACAACAGGAAACCAGCGCCACCAGCAGACAGAAAAACAAAAAAAAACGACAGGGCACCACAGCACAGCACCACACGGCAGTACACAAAAAAAAGAGGGGGGGGAAACAAGACGCCAAGGCCAAGGGCACCCCGGGCCGGAAAACACACAAAACAGGAGACAACGGGGCGGACAAATGGGGGGGGGGGAATAAAAAAAAAAGGGGGGGGGACAGGACGCCAAGGCCCAAGGCACCTGGGGCCGGAAAACACGCAAAGCATGAAACAACGGGGGAGCAACGAGGAAGAGAAGGGGAAAAGAAACAAAAAAACTCAACAACAACCACAAACAGGGCAACCCCAGCCCGGAGGGGGCCGGACAAGCAAGGAGCGAACCAAGAACGGCCAAAGGAAGGGTGAGGCGCACCAAAACGCGCCCGGGAGGCCGGCCCGCCCGACCCGGCCAAGCAGGGCAGGCACACGCACACACGCGCGGCACAGCCGCACCCCCCCGCACCCACAGCCAGTGGGTAGTGGGCCCCGGCAGCCCGCCCAGAGGGCGGGCAGTCGGGGATGGGAGAGCGCCCGACCCTGGACGCCCCACACCCAGGCAAGAGGTGCCCCCCCCGGGCGCCTTCATGCCGCCCCCACAGCACGCAAGAGCGCGCGCTGTGGGGTTGGTGACGGGTCCCTACGCCCGCACCCCCCCGCACCCACAGCCAGTGGGTAGTGGGCCCCAACAGCCCGCCCAGAGGGCGGGCAGTCGGGGTGGGAGAGCGCCCGACCCCGGACGCCCCACACCCAGGCAGGAGGCGCCCCCCCCGGGCGCCCTCATGCCGCCCCCACAGCGCGCAAAGCCAGCTCGCAAGAGCGCGCGCTGTGGGGTTGGTGACGGGTCCCCACGCCCGCACCCCCCCGCACCCACAGCCAGTGGGTAGTGGGCCCCGGCAGCCCGCCCAGAGGGCGGGCAGCCGGGGGTGGGAGAGCGCCCGACCCCGGACGCCCCACACCCAGGCGGGAGGCGCCCCCCCCCTGCGCCCTCGTGCCGCCCCCACAGCGCGCAAAGCCAGCACGCAAGAGCGCGCGCTGTGGGGTTGGTGACGGGTCCCCACGCCCGCACCCCACGGCACCCACAGCCAGTGGGTACCGGGCCCCAGCAGCCCGCCCAGAGGGCGGGCAGTCGGAGGTGGGAGAGCGCCCGACCCAGGACGCCCCAGACCCAGGCAGGAGGCGCCCCCCCCGGGCGCCCTCATGCCGCCCCCACAGCGCGCAAAGCCAGCTCGCAAGAGCGCGCGCTGTGGGGTTGGTGACGGGTCCCCACGCCCGCACCCCCCCGCACCCACAGCCAGTGGGTAGTGGGCCCCAGCAGCCCGCCCAAAGGGCGGGCAGTCGGGGGTAGGAGAGCGCCCGACGCCGGACGCCGCACACCCAGGCAAGGGGCGCCCCCCCCGGACGCCCTCGTGCCGCCCCCACAGCGCGCAAAGCCAGCACGCAAGAGCGCTCGCTGTGGGGTTGGTGACGGGTCCCCACGCCCGCACCCCCCCGCACCCACAGCCAGTGGGTAGTGGGCCCCGGCAGCCCGCCCAGAGGGCGGGCAGTACGGGATGGGAGAGCGCCCGACCCCGGACGCCCCACACCCAGGCAGGAGGCGCCCCCCCCGGGCGCCCTCGCGCCGCCCCCACAGCGCTCAAAGCCAGCTCGCAAGAGCGCGCGCTGTGGGTTCGGTGACGGGTCCCCCACGCCCGCAGCCCCCCGCAGCCACAGCCAGTGGGTAGTGGGCCCTGCCAGCCCGCCCACAGGGCGGGTAGTCGGCAGTGGGAGAGCGCCCGCCCCCGGGGGCCCCACACCCACGCAGGAGGCGCCCCTCCCGGGCACCCTCATGCTGCCCCCACAGCACGCAACAGCGCGCGCTGTGGGGTTGGTGACGGGTCCCCACGCCCGCACCCCCCCGCACCCACAGCCAGTGGGTAGTGGGCCCCGGCAGCCCGCCCAGAGGGCGGGCAGTCGGGGGTGGGAGAGCGCCCGACCCCGGACGCCCCACACCCAGGCAAGAGGCGCCCCCCCCGGGCACCGTCATGCCGCCCCCACAGCGCGCAAAGCCAGCTCGCAAGAGCGCGCGCTGTCCGGTTGGTGACGGGTCCCCACGCCCGCATCCCCCCGCACGCACAGCCAGTGGGTAGTGGGCCCCGGCAGCCCACCCAGAGGGCGGGCAGTCGGGGGTGGGAGAGCGCCCGACCCCGGACGCCCCACACCCAGGCAAGAGGCGCCCCCCCTGGGCACCCTCATGCCGCCCCCACAGCACGCAAGAGCGCGCGCTGTCCGGTTGGTGACGGGTCCCCACGCCCGCACCCCCCCGCACCAACAGCCAGTGGGTAGTGGGCCCCGGCAGCCCACCCAGAGGGCGGGCAGTCGGGGGTGGGAGAGCGCCCGACCCCGGACGCCCCACACCCAGGCAAGAGGCGCCCCCCCCGGGCACCCTCATGCCGCCCCCACAGTGCGCAAAGCCAGCTCGCAAGAGCCCGCGCTGTGGGGTTGGTGACGGGTCCCCACGCCCGCACCCCCCCCCACCCGGAGCCAGTGGGTGGTCGGCCCCGCCAGCCCGCACAGAGGGCGGGCAGTCGGGGATGGGAGAGCGCCCGACCCTGGACGCCCCATACCCAGGCAAGAGGCGCCCCCCCCGGGCACCCTCATGCCGCCCCCACAGCACGCAAGAGCGCGCGCTGTGGGTTCGGTGACGGGTCCCCACGCCCGCACTCCCCCGCACCCACAGCCAGTGGGTAGTGGGCCCCGGCAGCCCGCCCAGAGGGCGGGCAGTCGGGGGTGGGAGAGCGCCCGACCCCGGACGCCCCACACGCAGGCAAGAGGCCCCCCCCCCGGGCGCCCTCGTGCCGCCCCCACAGCGCGCAAAGCCAGCTCGCAAGAGCGCGCGCTGTGGGGTTGGTGACGGGTCCCCAAGCCCGCGCCCCCCGCACCCACAGCCAGTGGGTAGTGGGCCCTGCCAGCCCGCCCAGAGGGCTGGCAGTCGGGGATGGGAGAGCGCCCCACCCCGGACGCCCCACACCCAGGCAGGAGGCGCCCCCCCCGGGCGCCCTCGCGCCGCCCCCACAGCGCGCAAAGCCAGCTCGCAAGAGCGCGCCCTGTGGGTTCAGTAACGGGTCCCCCACGCCCTCACCCCCCCCGCACCCACAGCCAGTGCGTAGTAGGCCCCGGTAGCCCGCCCATAGGGCGGGTAGTCTGGGGTGGGAGAGCGCCCGACCCCGGACGCCCCACTACCAGGCAGGAGGCCCCCCCCCCGGGCGCCCTCGTGCCCTCCCCACAGCGCCCAAAGCCAGCTCGCAAGAGCGCGCGCTGTGGGGTTGGTGACGGGTCCCCACGCCCGCGCCCCCCCGCACCCACAGCCAGTGGGTAGTGGGCCCCGGCAGCCCGCCCAGAGGGCGGGCAGTCGGGGATGGGAGAGCGCCGGACCCCGGAGGCCCGGCCCCCGGGCAGGAGGCGCCCCCCCCGGGCGCCCTCGCGCCGCCCCCACAGCGCGCAAAGCCAGCTCGCAGTAGCGCGCGCTGTGGGTTCGGTGACGGGTCCCCCACGCCCGCACCCCCCCGCACCCACAGCCAGTGCGTAGTGGGCCCCGGTAGCCCGCCCACAGGGCGGGTAGTCGGGGCTGGGAGAGCGCCCGACCCCGGACGCCCCACACCCAGGCTGGAGGCGCCCCTCCCGGGCACCCTAATGCTGCCCTCACAGCACGCAAGAGCGCGCGCTGTAGGGTTGGTGACGGGTCCCCACGCCCGCACCCCCCCGCACCCACAGCCAGTGGGTAGTGGGCCCCGGCAGCCCGCCCAGAGGGCGGGCAGTCGGGGGTGCGAGAGCGCTCGACCCCGGACGCCCCACACGCAGGCAAGAGGCGCCCCCCCCGGGCACCCTCATGCCGCCCCCACAGCGCGCAAAGCCAGCTCGCAAGAGCGCGCGCTGTCGGGTTGGTGACGGGTCCCCACGCCCGCACCCCCCCCCTCCCGGAGCCAGTGGGTGGTGGGCCCCGCCAGCCTGCCCTCTCTGGGCGGGCAGTGGGGGTCGGGAGAGCGCCCGACCCCGGACGCCCCATACCCAGGCAAGAGGCGCCCCCCCCGGGCACCCTCATGCCGCCCCCACAGCACGCAAGAGCGCGCGCTGTGGGCCTGGTGACGGGTCCCCACGCATGCACTCCCCCGCACCCACAGCCACCCGGTAGTGGGCCCCCGCAGCCTGCCCAGAGGGCGGGCAGTCGGGGGTGGGTGAGCGCCCGACCCCGGAGGCCCCACACCCAGGCAGGAGGCGCCCCCCCCGGGCGCCCTCGTGCCGCTCCCACAGCGCGCAAAGCCAGCTCGCAAGAGCGCGCGCTGTGGGTTTGGTGACGGGTCCCCACGCCCGCACCCCCCCCGCACTCACAGCCAGTGGGTAGTGGGCCCCGGCAGCCCGCCCAGAGGGCGGGCAGTCGGTGATGGGAGAGCGCCCGACCCCAGACGCCCCACACCCAGGCAAGAGGCGCCCCCCCCGGGCACCCTCATGCCGCCCCCACAGCACGCAAGAGCGCGCGCTGTGGGGTTGGTGACGGGTCCCCACGCCCGCACCCCCCCGCACCCACAGCCAGTGGGTAGTGGGCCCCGGCAGCCCGCCCAGGGGGCGGGCAGTCGGGGTTGGGAGAGCGCCCGACCCCGGACGCCCCACACCCAGGCAAGAGGCGCCCTCCCCGGGCACCCTCATGCCGCCCCCACAGCGCGCAAAGCCAGCTCGCAGGAGCGGGCGCTGTGGGGTTGGTGACGGGTCCCCACGCCCGCACCCCCCCGCACCCACAGCCATTGGGTAGTGGGCCCTGGCAGCCCGCCCAGAGGGCGGGCAGTCGGGGGTGGGAGCGCGCCCGACCCCGGACGCCCCACACCAAGGCAAGAGGCGCCCCCCCCGGGCACCCTCATGCTGCCCCCACAGCGCGCAAAGCGAGCTCACAAGAGCGCGCGCTGTGGGGTTGGTGACGGGTCCCCACGCCCGCACCCCCCCCCCACCCACAGCCAGTCGGTGATGGGCCCCGCCAGCCCGCCCAGAGGGCGGGCAGTCGGGAATGGGAGAGCGCCCGACCCCGGACGCCCCATACCCAGGCAAGAGGCGCCCCCCCGGGGCACCCTCATGCCGCCCCCACAGCACGCAAGAGCGCGCGCTGTGGGTTCGGTGACGGGTCCCCCACGCCCGCACTCCCCCGCACCCACAGCCAGTGGGTAGTGAGCCCCGGCAGCCCGTCCAGAGGGCGGGCAGTCGGGGGTGGGAGAGCGCCCGACCCCGGACGCCCCACACCCAGGCAGGAGGCCCCCCCCCCGGGCATCCTCGTGCCGCCCCCACATCGCGCAAAGCCAGCTCGCAAGAGCGCGCGCTGTGGGGTTGGTGACGGGTCCCCACACCCGCGCCCCCCCGCACCCACAGCCTCCGGGTAGTGGGCCCCGGCAGCCCGCCCAGAGAGCCGGCGGTCGGGGATGGGAGAGCGCCAAACCCCGGACGCCCCACACCCAGGCAGGAGGCGCCCCCCCCGGGCGCCCTCATGCCGCCCCCACAGCGCGCAAAGCCAGCTCGCAAGAGCGCGCGCTGTGGGGTTGGTGACGGGTCCCCACGCCCGCACCCCCCCCCCAGCCGGAGCCAGTGGGTGGTGGGCCCCGCCAGCCCGCCCTCTCTGGGCGCGCAGTTGGGGATGGGAGAGCACCCGACCCCGGACGCCCCATACCCAGGCAAGAGGCGCCCCCCCCGGGCACCCTCATGCCGCCCCCACAGCGCGCAAGAGCGCGCGCTGTGGGGTTGGTGACGGGTCCCCACGCCAGCACCCCCCCGCACCCACAGCCAGTGGGTAGTGGGCCCCGGCAGCCCGCCCAGAGGGCGGGCAGTCGGAGGTGGGTGAGCGCCGGACCCCGGACGCCCCACACCCAGGCAGGAGGGGCCCCCCACGGGCGCCCTCGTGCCGCTCCCACAGCGGGCAAAGCCAGCTCGCAAGAGCGCGCGCTGTGGGTTTGGTGACGGGTCCCCACGCCCGCACCCCCCCGCACCCACAGCCAGTGGGTAGTGGGCCCCGGCAGCCCGCCCAGAGGGCGGGCAGTCGGGGATGGGAGAGCGCCCGACCCCGGACGCCCCACACCCAGGCAACAGGCGCCCCCCCCGGGCACCCTCATGCCGCCCCCAGAGCACGCAAGAGCGCGCGCTGTGGGGTCGGTGACGGGTCCCCACGCCCGCACCGCCCCGCACCCACAGCCAGTGGGTAGTGGGCCCCGGCAGCCCGCCCAGAGGGCGGAAGTCGGGGGTGGGAGAGCGCCCGTCCCCGGACGCCCCATACCCAGGCAGGAGGCCCCCCCCCCGGGCGCCCTCGTGCCGCTCCCACAGCGCGCAAAGCCAGCTTGCAAGAGCGCGCGCTGTGGGTTTGGTGACGGGTCCCCACGCGCGCACCCCCCCGCACCCAGAAGCCAGTGAGTAGTGGGCCCCGGCAGCCCGCCCAGAGGGCGGGCAGTCGGGGTCGGGAGAGCGCCCGACCCCGGACGCCCCACACCCAGGCAAGAGGCGCCTTCCCCGGGCACCCTCATGCGGCCCCCACAGCACGCAAGAGCGCGCGCAGTGGGGTTGGTGACGGGTCCCCACGCCCGCACCACCCCGCACCCACAGCCAGTGGGTAGTGGGCCCCGGCAGCCCGCCAAGAGGGCGGGCAGCCGGGGGTGGGACAGCGCCCGACCCCGGACGCCCCACACCCAGGCAGGAGGCGCCCCCCCCGGGCACCCTCATGCTGCCCCCACAGCACGCACTAGCGCGCGCTGTGGGGTTGGTGACAGGTCCCCACGCCCGCACCCCCCCGCACCCACAGCCAGTGCGTAGTGGGCCCTGGTAGCCCGCCCACAGGGCGGGTAGTCGGGGGTGGGAGAGCGCCCGACCGCGGGCGCCCCACACCCAGGCAAGAGGTGCCCCCCCCAGGCACCCTCATGCCGCCCCCACAGCACGCAAGAGCGCGCGCTGTGGGGTTGGTGACAGGTCCCCACGCCCGCACCGCCCCGCACGCACAGCCAATGGGTAGTGGGCCCCGGCAGCCCGCCGAGATGGCGGGCAGTCGGGGGTGGGAGAGCGCCCGACCCCGGACGCCCCACACGCACGCAAGAGGCGCCCCCCCCGGGCACCCTCATGCCGCCTCCACAGCGCGCAAAGCCAGCTCGCAAGAGCGCGCGCTGTGGGTTCGGTGACGGGTCCCCACGCCCGCAGCCCTCCCACCCACAGCCAGTGGGTAGTGGGCCCCGCCAGCCCGCCCAGAGCGCCGGCAGTCGGGGTCGGGAGAGCGCCCGACCCCGGACGCCCCACGGCCAGGCAGGAGGCGCCCCCCCCCCGGGCGCCCTCGTGCCGCCCCCACAGCGCGCAAAGCCAGCTCGCAAGAGCGCGCGCTGTGGGGTTGGTGACGGGTCCCGACGCCCGCACTCCCCCGCACCCACAGCGGGTGGGTAGTGGGCCCCGGCAGCCCGCCCAGAGGGCGGGCAGTTGGGGCTGGGGAAGCGCCCGACCCCGGACGCCCCACACCGAGGCAGGAGGCGCCCCCCCCGGGTGCCCTCGTGCCGCCCCCACAGCGCGCAAAGCCAGCTCGCAAGAGCGCGCGCTGTGGGGTGGGTGACGGGTCTCCACGCCCGCACCCCCCCGCACGCAGAGCCAGTGGGTAGTGGGCCCTGCCAGCCCGCCCAGAGGGCAGGCAGTTGGGGGGGGGAGAGCGCCCGACCCCGGACGCCCCACACCGAGGCAAGAGGCGCCCCCCCCGGGCACCCTCATGCCGCCCCCATAGCACGCAAGAGCGCGCGCTGTGGGGTTGGTGACCGGTCCCCACGCCCGCACCCCCCCGCACCCACAGCCAGTAGGTAGTGGGCCCCGGCAGCCCACCCAGAGGGCGGGCAGCTGGGGGTGGGAGAGCACCCGACCCCGGACACCCCACATCCAGGCAGGAGGCGCCCCCCCTGGGCGCCCTCGTGCCGCCCCCACAGCGCGCAAAGCCAGCTCGCAAGAGCACGCGCTGTGGGGTTGGTGATGGGTCCCCACGCCCGCACCCCCCCAGCACCCACAGCCAGTGGGTGGCGGACCCCAACAGCCCGCCCAGTTGGCGGACAGTTGGGGGAGGGGGAGCGCCTGACCTGAGACGCCCCTCACCACGGTGGAAGGCACCCCCCCCCGGGGACACCCTTCCGCCACCCCCACAGCGAGCAACGCCGGCCCGCAAGGGCGCACGCTCTGCAACTGATGCTGGGTCCCCACGCCCGCACCGACCGCACCCGGAACACACGGGTCGCGGTACCCCGGCTGCCCGCCCCAGAGAACGGGCGGTCGGAGGAGGGACAGCGCCTGACACCAGACGCCCCTCACAAGAGTGACAGGCCACCCCCCCCCGCCGGGACGGCCCCCCACCACACCACCCCCGCGGCACGCAGCCTCCACAGGGCATGCAGGCCAAGGGGACAGTGTTAGGCCCCCACACCCACACACCCGGGCCCACAGCACGTGGGTAGCGGACCCCAACAGCCCGCCCAGTGGGCGGGCAGTCGGGGGAGGGGGAGCGCCTGAACTCAGACGCCCCTCACCACAACAGCCCCAAGCCAGGTAGGAGGAAACGGGGACCGGACCGCCCCCCCCCAAGCACGCCAGACGGAGCAAGGGGCCGGGGCAGGACACGCGGAGGGGCACGGACCAGGTCGAACGGCCCTACCAGCGCCCAGTGCCGGGACCGCGCGAGGTGCGCACGCCACACCACCCAGGGGGGGGGGGGAGCAGACGCCGCGGGAGCCCGAGCGCACACACACGCAAAGGGCACGCGGGGACTACCAGAAGGGCAACCGGACCGAGCACGCGGAACGCACAGACCGCGTGGAATGGCGTACCAGCGAGCGAGGGTAAGGGACACCCGGACGGGACGGCCCGCCACACGCAGCGCGCGACACGCGGGGCGGGATGGGGGAAACGGGAGAGACACAACACCAGGTACCATCCGAGCCCCCCGAACCGGCCGCGAGCGCCTCGCACACACGGACGGGGCACTGCACCCGCAAAGGCAGTAGTGGCGCACTGCGCCACGCCCCAACCCCTAGGCTAGGCAGCCTCCGCGCCAGCCCAAGGGGGTCCCACTGGCGACAAGCCAGTAGCACGGGCCCGGCGGCGCCGGCGCCCCGGGCGACCACGCATTAGGGCGGCGACGCGGTGGGTAAGAGTAAGAAAAAGTCACTGCCATGTCTTTCTTGGAGGTCTTGATCCAGGCTAAGCCCCCCTTAAAACCCTTTGTTGATGCTGAGACAAACTTAAGTGTTTTTATCTCTCTTTTGTGGCCTAAAGTACACTTTCTCAAGGTAACTAGGGTTGTGACCCTAGCCCCCCCCATGAAGTTCACCCCTACCACTCAACTGAGCGGAGGTACCTTCCTTCATGGAGGTCATACCAAAAAAAATCAGGCATTCCTTGCTTGTGGGCCTTGGAGGTTAAGCCTAAGTGGTCTCCCACCCCAAGACCCCTATACTCAACTGAATCTACCACTTATTGTGGTCCTACTTTGTAACTGTTTCTGAATTCAGTTGCTTGGCCAAGTCATTTTCTGTGTGGTCCTGACATCTATGCCCCTCAGTCCTAACCAGCACCATTTCACCCAAAAGAGTGCACATGAAGTGCCTATTGCAACCACTGAGGCTAGAGTCTGACCAATTTTCATTTAAAACCTTTTGCATTATTCATTTGTGATTGAATCTATGTTCATATACCTGCTTTGTCTATATGCAGCCCTTCTGTGTTACACTGGATTCCAAAACCAATCATTGATTTCATTGATTCGATCCATATTCAGTCCTTGCTCTACTTGCTGCTTTGGTTTGGGGTTTTCCACTACAAAACCAACTTGCAGGAATACATCAAAAGACCTAGGGCATAATTCAAGGACATCTTTCCGGTAGCAGAGACAGTCCCTTGAGACCTTTTGAACCGACCCTGAGAAGTGCAGAGCAAAAGCTCAACAACAAGTCCATAATGTCCACACCAAGTGTAAGGACCTGGCCTATCCGAACTGTCCAAGTACAAATGGGCAGTGTGGTCCACCCAATGAGTGAACCACCACACCGAGCACCACATCACCTCAGTGGCGCATCTGGGTCCCAAGGAGATCCAGAACGCAGAAGGGCGGAGAAGAATAAAGGCCTTACCACCGAGGCCTTAGCAGCACACGGTGGAGACAGCTTCAGTCACCTCCACAGACGTGTGGCTGCTTCAGTATCACGATCCAATTGCCCAGCTTCATCCTCAACTGCCATTGAAGGACCTGAGGAATATGAGAAGCTGAAGATGAAGATGGATGAGTACATCATGCACGATGAGTACTACAAATCCATCCGTGGGGAAGATGGAGAGGAACCACTGGCTGTACATGGGTCCAGACCACGTACGGATCTAGGGTCCTACTCACACTCAGGCCCTCCGTCTACTGCATCCCTGCCAAGACGACTACGGCCTGAGTACCCAACCCCAAGGGCTCCCGAAGTGGGCCCAACTCGAGTCGAAGAACATCATCCAAGGCCAACCTACGGTGCCCTGGATCAAACGGCCGAGCTGCTGGCCAAATTCCTGTCTGGATCAGAAGATCCAGATGTGACGGCCTTATCAGAGGCCATTAAGGCTAAACTGGGTATTGCAGAACCCTTACCCAAGCCTGAGTTCCTCTCTCTCTCTCCAGGGCTTAGTACCCTGGCCGAAGATCTCAAGAGATCGAGGGTCTCAAGGCTGTTGCCTAAGGTTACCTGCCCCAGCCCCTTTCACCCCCGTGCCAGGACTGTGCCTATGGCGGACCTACAGGACGTGCCTGTCACAGAGAGTGAGAGAAGAGGGCTGTCAGCCCTGGCCCCACTTGCCGGCGTGTCGCCTTCAGGCCTAACTCCGGGGGGTGGGAAGATGGGCAGACCGATTGCCCAGGCGAACATCCAGCTGGAACTGCCGGAGTTCGACCCTAAAAACCTGCCTGAATGGGCAGAAGAATTTGCGGAGTTCCTTTTGTTGACTGGCCAATCCCATGTGGATGTGGCCACCAAATGTTCACTGCTAAAACGCTCATGCAAAAAGAAATTTTTGCAAAACCAGGTCAAACAGATTGTGAAAACCTGTTCTACTTGGGCGGAGGTACTCCTGAGGTTAGAGAAAACATTCCCAGTCTATGAGACTGACCTCAGCGTACGCACACAAATCGAGGAGCTACCTATGCTCCCGGAGTTTCCATCCGCTGCGCGAATTTCTGAGTATGTGTGCGACATGGAGTACTTATTTTCGAGGATGAATGTGGGCTCCTACGGAGCCACTGAGCCCCACCTGTGGCTCATGAGTAAGATCCCCCAGCGTACGTGGGATGATTGCCGCTCAACCTCTGAGAGGAAGAGCAGGACCCACTCGTATGATACACTGGTGGATCTCTTGATTGAGCTAGCTCTTGAGAGAGAGAACGACTCCCACATGGAGAAGTTCCTCAAGAAACATTTGGGACGAGGTGGTACCCCTACCCCTGAACGTGGCGAAGGGAAGGGGCATAAAAATCCCACTAACACGAACCAGGGAGGCGGTTAAGGGAGGGGCAACCTACGTGCCATGAACGAGGTACCAACTGATGCAGGCACCCCCCCCCTGTTTTACTGCCGACCTGTCAATGACAAGGGGGGACCTTGTCATGCCTCTGACTGCGATCTTCGCAGTGGCTGTATGCTGCAGATGAAACGTCAGCAGCATACTAAAGATGGGAAAACTGTGACCCATCAGGACCACTTCAGGTGTACCATCACCTGTGGTTACTGTGGCAAGCGTCGTCACTATGAGGACGAATGCCACATCAAGAAACGCGAGAGTGACAAACTCAAGCGTCAGGAGGCGGAGCGCCAGAAGAACCCGACGCCCGCCAGGAATCCCCCGAATGGGGATAAAGGTAAAGGAGGTGGCAAGGGGGGTGGTAAGACTGGACCCCCTAACCCCCAGAGGCGCTCATCAGCGCCTGTTGCTACGCCTACTCCTGCTGCCACACCCGCTCCTGCCGCAGGTGTCCCCCAGAAGCGACCCCAAGGGGATAACGCTACCCTTGAGGGGAATAATTCTAAGAAGAGGCGCTTGGCCTGGATGGCCAAGTCCTTCATGGCTGCAGGAGTGGATGTGAAATTCCCTGATGAGGAATAGGGGGGCGGCTCCGAAGAGGAGAACTTGGTTTTCTGGATCCTCGTGAAAATCGGGGATCAGGTTTTTCGAGCAGTGCTTGATACCGGTGCAACACTTTCCATAGTGGCCCGGCGCCTGCTTAAAACTTTCAGGAAGACTAAGACCGTGGCCATAAGAGTAGGGGATGGTCGTACCATCCATTCCTTGGGGGGTGTCGATGTGACCATCTGTCTGGGCGACGAAACCGTGACTCAACACTGCAGAGTGTTGGACACTGACGCCTTTGACATTGTCATTGGCACTGACTTTCTAAGAAGAAACCCCCAGGTTAAAACGCTGTCCCTACAGCGTCCTTACTCTTTGCACTGCGACTTTGGCAGTGGGCTATTCTCCGTTCCTTTGGAGCTGTCAGGACGAAAAGAGTCTGGGCTGCGCTACGCAGCCAAGACGAACTATCGTACTGAAAATTACCAACTGGCCCGTCATGTTCTCGAAAATGGACTGGCGGCCCTTCAGGTAAACCTGGATGAGATCCAGGTGGAATTGTTTGCGAGCCAACAACAGCACATCATGCAGTTGTACTGCTCGAAACAAACGAACAATGCTTTCCGTTTCTTCTGGAAAGCAATGGGCCTAGCGTATGCTAACCCTCCCTTCTCCCTGCTCGCGAAGGTCCTGACCAAGATCGCTTATGAGGGAGGAAGGGTTGTTATGTGCACCCCTGACTGGGGTTGCTCTGGTGAACATGCCTACTGGCGCCGTATGCTTGACCGAATGACCGTGGGAAGAGTGCAACTCCCCGACAGCCCCATCTATGTGCCTGAGGACTCAGACACAGCTATGCAGGCCCCTGAGTGGGCCAGTTTCCTGTCCATCATCGATGGATCTCTCAATCCTGTACCCCTGTGTGACCTGGACCAGGTGCTACTAAAAGAGGTCATGGCCGAAAATCGTGGCCTGACCCTTTATGATCTCAAAAATCGATCTCCTGAGCACCTATCTGCCACACTTACAGGGTGTGAGTCTCCTGATGACTATCTGGAACCTGCAGCTGTAAAAGAGGATGCTGACGACCAACTGTCTGAGATCGCCAGCACTATTCCCTCTGTTGATCCCAGCTGTGTTGACCTAAAACATAGTGCTTTCCTGGCCCAGCTGTTGCTAGAGGAGGTAGATCTAGAGTCAACCTCTGAACCCGCTTCCTCTGTTGGGAAACCAGTGCTACACATGCAGCCTGTGCACACAGGTGAACCCGTGGCCCGGAGTACTGATGCTCTGGCACGGCCTGCTGCTAATAACATGCCCTTGTCTGAGCTTGACACGCAAGAACTCCGACGGCTGTTGTACCTGAAGGCCGAAGGTATTGAGCGCCAAGAGCGGCTGCAATACCTCAGACAGACCTGGAAATACTCCATCTGGTCTGAGGAGGACGATGAGTCCTATACGCTGCCTGATCCTGAGATACCTCTAGTGTACTCTCTACACTATGGGCAGCAATGTCCCCCTGAGTGGGACGATGGTACTGTACCTGCCGAAACTGCTGATCGGCATAAAAAGAAAGAACATGGAAAAAGCAACCTCCATGCTGAGGAGGATTTCCTTCAGAAAGTCGAGAGTCTTAACCTTGACCCCCGCCTGAAGAAACTGCTGATAACATATGAGGAGGTGTTCGGCGCCTTGCCGCCTCCCCTATCTTGCAAAAAACTGGTCCAGATGGACCTGAAATTGAAACCAGAATTTGAAAAGACGCGAGTGAGGCGTCGTCCCTATCCCGCTCCACAGGAACAGGTTGAGGAAATCGAGCGCCAGATCCAAGAATGCATTGATGCTGGCCTCGTTGAAGAGTACAAACATGGTGACTATCCCCATCACTGCAGCCCCTGTTTCCTTGTTGCTAAACCAGGGTCGACTGCTCTACGTCTTGTTGTAGACTATGGTGAGGTCAACAAGAAAACCCAGAACCACTCAGGGAGTATTCCTAACATGGAAAACACCCTGGAGCGTATTGCCAAATGTAGGTATAAGACCAAAATGGACAAACGCTCTGGTTTCTGGCAGGTAGACCTAACCGCCGCAGCTCAGGAGCTGCTTGCCTTTATAACCCCTAAGGGTCGTGTCTTCAAGTGGAAGGTTATGGCTTTCGGGGTGGCTAACGCCCCAGCGCTCTTCCAGGAGCTTATGAACAAAATTTTGTACATACTGAGGCGCAGGCCTCTAGTACAAGAGTTGATTTCTCGGGGTGCAGAAATGGAGGCTCACATCGACGACGTGAGTTTGGGTACTAATACCAAAGAGGACCATGTTCTTCTCCTACGTGAATTCTTCACTGTTTGTCAAGAAAACCATCTCCGAATCAAACTCGAAAAATGTGAGTTCATGAAAGAGGAGATGGAGTATTTGGGTTTCGACGTGGGGTATGGCTGGTGGAAACCAGCCGCGTCTAAGATGCAGCCCCTACAGGACATGCAGATTCGCGATGACCCTAAGAAGGGTCTACACGATGTGAGGAGTTTTGTGGGCGCCTGTAATTTCTATCGGCGTCACATCCACAATTTTACTTACTCCTCTGCACCCCTCACTGACCTAATCAAGAAAACTACTCCCTGGAGGTGGACCTCCAGAGAGGAAGAGTGTTTCCAGGAGTTGAAGAAGAAGATTGCCTCCTCCAACTGCCTGGGAGTTCCCCGCCCCGAGGGCGAGATAGTCCTGATCACTGATGCCAGTGATGTAGGGGGGGGAGGTACGATCTATCAATGGCAGGAGCTTAACCCCGCTGAGCTAACCCACTGCCATTATCGTACTACTGGACTGAACCGTGATGGTTCGTTGAAACACGACTATCCTACCAGTGAGTGGCGACTGGTGCCACTGGGACACTGGAATTGGAAGTGGAACCAAGCGCGTTCCAACTACAGCACCTATGACCAGGAACTCCTGGCCGGTATGTTGGTGCTATCTTCACAATCCCGACTCCTGGGGTCTAACCCTATTGTCTGGCTGTGTGACCAGGAGCCTGTGAAGTCATTTCAGAAGGGCCCACCACCAGAGAAAGCGAAGCTAAAACGGTGGTGGACTTACCTGAGCCAGTTCAGGCTGACAGTGCATCATATCCCCGGGATTAAGAATGAACTGTCTGACTATATATCGCGCAACAACTTCGATGCGCTTATTGGTGAGAGCTCTGAGGCGCTCGCCAAAGAGGCTTTCCAGCGTATGGATGTCCAGCTTGACATGTCCATGCGCACTGCTGGAATCCTGGAGGGTTGGAGTCTAACCGACTATCAGTCAGAGTATGAAGAAATTCTCCAAACCCTCAACACTGGTCCCGAACCCCGTGTCATTGACGGGCACCAGTGGTATAAAAACAATCAGTACCTCTTCTACGAGGACCGAATTGTGGTGCCTGAGGCACGACTAGATGGGTGCCTACAGTGGTCCCATCTCAGTTCCGGTCACACTGGCGCTAATCGCTCAGTGGACTTCTTCCGTGAGTGTTTCTACTCCAGTCTAACCCTGACTGAACTGAGGTCGCGTATGCAGACCATTGTGGATGCTTGTGGCTGTCATGCCAGCAAGCAGAGCGACAGTAGGGATAGGGGTCTGATCTCCAGCTTACCCATACCCTATTGTGCTAACTCTCTTCTCTACGTGGATTACATCCACGGCCTACCACGCTTTGGCGGCTATGATAGTTGCCTCGTGGTCACCTGTGGTCTATCTCACTTCACCCGTGTGTTCCCTTGCAATAAGAAAATCACAGGTGAGCAGACTGTGAAAATGTTGGTCGAACAATGGTTCGAACCCTATGGAGCACCTAAACAGGTGCACTCTGATGAAGATGTACGCATCCGCAGTGACACTGGGTGGTACAAACGAGTGCTAAATGCCCTCAACGTGGAGGTAACCACAGGTGTGCCCTACACTCACACGTCTAACCCTCTCTGTGAGAGACAGAACCGTGTGGTGGAGCAAAACTTAAGAATCCTGATGAAACAGGAGCGCACCAAGGACTGGGTACGCCTAGTGCCCTGGGCAGTTCTGTCCATGAACTCACAGAGGAGCTCTTCTACGGGTTTCACCCCCCACGAACTGTTCCATGGAGGACGACCTGCTTGGTTCTTCAAAACCCCCTTTCCTGAGGACTTCAAGAGCCCTGTAGGAGATTGGCTAGAACACAAGCAGTCTCTGGCTAACCAGGCTGGTACTAACCTGAGGCACATTCGTGACCGTGAACAGAGCCGACGGAACCGCCTACGGCGACCTGCCAGCTTCAAGGTTGGTGACCTCGTTTTGGTACACCATTCACGCCTACCCTCCTGGCCACGTAACTGCCTACAGGACCCTTACTTGGGACCCTATCGTATCATCAGGATAGATGGATCCAGGATCCATGTCAGGTGCAGTCCACGTCTAGGTGGTGAACTGCTATGTGCTCCTAAGCAGCTGAGGCACTATCACTCCCCTGACGACTTGTCTTGGGATGAGTGGCGCCTCAGCGACAGTGAGATTGAACGTATAGACCTAGAGAACGCTGCCAGTCCAGAGGAGGCAGACGAACTCGAAGAGATGACTGCCGATGAGATGGCAGTCGATGGTTACTACGTGGTTGCAGGTATTGCTCGCCACGAGTATAAACAGGGCTGGAAATTCCTTACCCTGTGAGATGGCTATGGGTTGTCCGAGGCGACCTGGGAACCTATGTCAGCCTTCATACAACCAGATGGGAGTATCAACCCCATCTTCCGCACTTACCTCGTTGAGAACAACGAGGGGCAGCTCCTAACCCGTGCTGAGACTATGTCCCAGCGTAAGAAGCGAAACTAATTACCCTGTGTCAGTCAACTGACCCTGTCTGTGCCCTGCAGACCCATGCCTATGGTTTCCAGCGTGAGCCAGGTGGCCGCTTATCAAGATTGCAGCCACCCAGCGAGTGTTTGCCTTGTTGACCATGTGTTGCATGGGTACTACCCTAATGTAATGACCTTGGTGAGCCAACGAAGAACCTCGGCTTTCTACACCAGGGGGGAATGACAAGCAAGGTGTTATGAGGCAAGGTGTGTCTTCCCTCCTTGGGGACAAGCGAGCCCACAGTTAGGACCCCTGACTGGTCCAGACCCATGGGGTTCTACCCTTCCTTTCAGGGTTTACCTTACCCTTACCTGCCATGACGTATGTGTGAGTGTGCTAGTCCTAAGGTCCTGAGAGCAAGCCGCAGAAGTGGTGTCCTAATTATACCCAAGTCTGCGCCCTTGCTAAACCCGGAGGGTTGGCTTATTGATGCCACGGGGTACGCCCCGGGTCTCCCCTCCCCTATGCGCCCAATTTCTGTGCTGGCGCAAAACCTTGGGGGAATACCCAGAGTGTTAGTCCAGGTATTGTTTTCCCTACCTACCTGACTACTACAGGGAGGGGTGGCGAAAAGCTATGAAGGCATGCAAAACGCCTGTTTGCTATGTGGCCAAAAACACTAACCTAACCACTGTCACAGCCCACCAGCCCAGCTAAAATTGCAGGAAAAGGGTGGGACAGTGACACGCCCCCTACAGGTCCTACACACCCTACAGTGGCACCATCCTGGTGGGCGAGCACTGGGCAACTGGCTCTAGCCCCCACTCAGGACTACCACTCCTACACGCACACTCTACTTGGCGTTGCGGAGATGAAGTTCTCATGGGTCCTAACGACCCTCCTGTGAAAAGGACGAGAGAACACAGCGCTCCTAAGCAGCTGTGGCCTAACAGGGGACGCCACGACGCGTTTCCCCTGCTAGGGCTTGGAGGGAAGGAGTGCTCTCGTTGCGTGCACAGCGCAGATGTCGTTGAGGTCGAACTGTCCTCGCCAGTACTGGCTGAGGCACAGTGATATGATTTGTGATCAGCGCCCCTGTTTTGCTGGGGCAGAAAAATGGTAGCCGCCGAAGGCAGCTGCTGCGTGCACCAATCACCCTAACCTCTCCCACCTGTACAAAAGAGGCAGATGAAGGGGCGTTTGCGACTGTGGAACCAAGCCACACTCCAGGTATTATACCCTTCTCAGTGTGACCTATAATACGCTGTTCGCAAACACGCTGCAGATGCAGCTACCCCTGTCAAGCAAGCAAGCTTTAAGAAACTCCTCGGGTTCTCTTAAAGAACGTACCGAGGAGCCTCTGGGTAACCTAAACAAGGTTTACCGTGCGCAATTCGCGTGGCCTACCCTTTAATGCATCATGTGCACGCAGGGAAGGGAGGCTTAACCACAGACTCAACCAGGAGGTGAGCTCCTCCTGGGCTAACCTACCTTACTCACCATGCATCGTGTGAATGCCGCATTGAAACGAACACAAAACAAACCTAAGCGTTTTAAGCAACTCAACTTGAACGCTACGGCCGCACACGTACAAACGCTTACCTGTGAGAAAAGAAACAAGGGTGGATTAGGGATACAGGTGAAGCGATACAGCGTGTGGATGCCTAGATTAGGCACATGCATCGCGAGCACAGCGCATATTCTAACCCTACATGCGCGCTGCGCGCTCCATTCGCATCACATACCTTTCACTCCTGCTTTCACCTGTGCAGAGCACGCGAGATGAACACCCGACCCCCCAACGAGCACAGCGTTAACAACCTTAACGTTTTGACGGAGCAACCAACACGAACGCAATGCGTGAGTGTGAAGTGACACAGACATACCTGAGAGACGGGTTGTTGAACTGCTCTGTGGTGCGGGCTGATTGTGAATACTTTACTCTGAAGTTTATAAAAATTTTGATGCAACTGTGCAAAAATTTTCTTTAAAACTTTAAAAACTACGGCTCATACCTTCTTTTCCAAATGCCGTTTTCGCTTGCGCAACCCTTTTCTTGGCGTCCGCTTCGTTTGCGCTTGTCTGCGACTTTAAGTTATGTGTAAAAATGACGATTTCCCGCGTGGTTTCGTCGATTTTCAACGATTTCACTTGCTAAATCGCAGCCCCTTCCGCAAAACCGCAGGAATCACTCCCTGCTGGTTCCATTTTCTATTTTTTTCAGCTCCTGGGGGTTTGTGTCCTCCATTGGGAGTATTGCTCCGCCCTGGCCCTTGGTCAGGACGTTTACTAAAACGCTGTTTATACGGCGATAACCGTCCGCATTAGAGCGTTCGGCTGTACCCTAGTGGACAGACACATGTGCTCTAGACAGGGAGTCCTGGGTTCAATTCCCACTGCCCCCACACTTTTTCCAAAAGTTTTCGCCGCACGCCAGCGACTTTTGAGGAATGCCCCTTCGAAGGGACATCATTCACGGTACATTACACTGTTTCTCAAGGGTCCATACAGTGTGATAGGCTTCTATGAAGTGATGAGAATGTTTTCTGTAAGTTTAATGCATTTTTTGAGGTAATTTTGGGAATATTTGAGCCTTTTTCCTTGGTCCTACTAGCTTGATCAACTAGTACTCCAGGGGGGAGTAAGAAAAAGTCACTGCCATGTCTTTCTTGGAGGGCTTGATCCAGGCTAAGCCCCCCTTAAAACCCTTTGTTGATGTCGAGACAAACTTAAGTGTTTTTATCTCTCTTTTGTGGCCTAAAGCACACTTTCTCAAGGTAACTAGGGTTGTGACCCTAGCCCCCCCCATGAAGTTCACCCCTACCACTCAACTGAGCGGAGGTACCTTCCTTCATGGAGGTCATACCAAAATAAATCAGGCATTCCTTGCTTGTGGGCCTTGGAGGTTAAGCCTAAGTGGTCTCCCACCCCAAGACCCCTATACTCAACTGAATCTACCACTTATTGTGGTCCTACTTTGTAACTGTTTCTGAATTCAGTTGCTTGGCCAAGTCATTTTCTGTGTGGTCCTGACATCTATGCCCCTCAGTCCTAACCAGCACCATTTCACCCAAAAGAGTGCACATGAAGTGCCTATTGCAACCACTGAGGCTAGAGTCTGACCAATTTTCATTTAAAACCTTTTGCATTATTCATTTGTGATTGAATCTATGTTCATATACCTGCTTTGTCTATATGCAGCCCTTCTGTGTTACACTGGATTCCAAAACCAATCATTGATTTCATTGATTCGATCCATATTCAGTCCTTGCTCTACTTGCTGCTTTGGTTTGGGGTTTTCCACTACAAAACCAACTTGCAGGAATACATCAAAAGACCTAGGGCATAATTCAAGGACATCTTTCTGTAAGCGCCTGCAGCCACGGCTGCGAAATGATGCACTGACCGGGGAGTGGCGAAACGGGAAAGCCGGGGAAGGACGGGGCTCCGAGCCTTGTGAACCCGGGGGACTCTGCCACCAGGCAGGAGGTGCGTCTTGGAGGGCCCCCCACTAGGTCCTGGTGGGGAGGATATCACCTGGCCCGACCAGGTGGCCCCCCGGGGCCGAAAGGCGTCTAGTACCCGCAAAATCAAACCTCAAACCTCAAACCTCACCCGGGCGATTGCAGCCAGGGGCGCCTGATCACCGCCCTGAGCTCTCCCCTGATGCAGTTTGAGCGGTTTTGTTAGGTCGACGGATCGTCCCTCACTTGCTTGCTCTCTTCCATCTTCCGGTGACCTGCCATCAGAGTGGCCATATACCCCCCCCTGCTGAATCCAGAGGAGGATGGCCCCTCTCTTCCACTTCTATTCGTCACTCTCCGCCTGCTGAATCCTTGGGAAACCAGGCAGGGCGACTGACCTTGACGTTTCCTGAGCTCTTAGGGCCTTGAAGCCCATACGACGTTGCGCAACGGATGCCGCTGTCATCGGCATTGCGATTTTTGGATGTCTGGTCTGGTTCCATGGCACTTGCGGGATCCAGACCAGTCTACGTGTGTCTGCAGACTATATATGGCCTGAACTCGGGCCTTTTCCTGTCCACCCTCCTGCATATGCCTTATCCTAACCAGGGCGTGGTTTGGCGCTCTGTCCCGAGTGTGTTTACACGCCTGTTACCCCGTTTATTGCTTTTTTGTCTGTTCCCCAGGATATGTGCATCTGTATGTTAAGTGTTGTCAGTCCATCACCGAGCTATGGACTGTTTTTCCCCCGAAGGGACAGGAATCGGAATACGAAATCGCCCTGAGTCGCCGTGTACATGCTTTTACATAAGGTCCAGCCTGGACCAGTACCTAAGTACAGATTCTTCTGCTTGAGTGCCCGTGCTACCGTGTGCCCTAGTGGCTGTGATGTGCTGAGATCCTGATGGCGCCAGGCGGGAAGCCCAGTTGCCTGACTACACTCCCAGCGGTCCGCCACTGTCAGTCCCAGTGTGAGCCTACCGACTCGCAGACGCGCTTGCAGTCGGGTGGCGACCTCCGGTGTCCTGACCTCGGTCAGTCTGCCTGGGAAACTGGTGGTTTGAGGAGTCGACGCCTCCGCCCAGACTGCATGAGGACTCCCTCATGCATGGCCTTCGAGGTAATGGGGCGAGGGAAAAGACGGCCTTGATGCCCGATCCCTTATGGAGGAGCTCGTTTGGCTTTACCACTCTGGACTCGCGTCGTGGATATGGACATGGTGCGCCCAAGGAAGGACCCGTGGGGACTCTCCCCCAGACTGCGGCCTTGGGAAGCCTGGGGTAGCCTGATGGATCTTTGTGGTCGACCTTGGGGACCACCTTGGTCGTCGTGTGATGCCTATGTTGGCCGTGTATGCCACTGCCAATGTCGTAGTGACCGTCGCAGCGGGCACCCGACTTGATACTTGATACTATACTTGCAGTTACTAACAGCTACAGCACCGTACCTGTCTTACTGTGGAATTGTACTGGGCAGCCTAACCCGCAAATCAGCCTGAAGTATGATGTGACACCCCCCCCTTCAGGGGATGGTCCTGGGTACCTGCTGCAATGCTTGGGTGTTATCGAGCCCCCCCCACGGTTTGCTCTAAGGAGGGGGGTGAAGCGGTACCCAGAACCTATGGCCCATGGCCCGGAGGCCTGTGAGGCGTCACACCTGTTATGGCTCATGGCCCGGAGGGCTGTGAGCCGTCACACCCGTGCGGAAGCCGTTGACACCGGCTGTCAGCGGGATATCCCTGTTCTCTAACCCGCGAAATCTGAAATCCGATTTCTAACCATTAAATCGATGTGGAATTACCATAATTTTACTGCCTTGGTCGATTTGCGGTTAGAAATTGGTGAAATACCCGATTTCTACCGCGATTTCTAATTGTCATGAAATCGCCGCCTGACGTCGCCCGTTCCGTGCCTGCATTAGATGATTCTGTAAAACGATTTTTTCGGAAGTCAAGACTGAAACACTCTTCGAGTGATCTGCAATTTTTTCCTTGATAAAACGCATCGCGTCCCAGATTTTCCCCAGAAAATCTGGGCGGCCGAAGGCGCTTTGAACCCCCAAGTGGATTAACAAGGGTTACGAGCGTTCAAGCGCCCAAGGACGAATTAACCTGCCTCATAGGCACTGTGTATGAGGTTTTGCCCCCCATAGTCATAGGATGAGGCCAAAGGATCCCAACTCCATAGGCCCAAAGGGTTATTTATTTTGAGTGTTTTCCAAAAAATGGGCAATCTCATGTACTTGGCGTCCAAGTACGTGTAGAAGTATGTTGAGTTGGCGTTTTCTCCCTCTTTGCTTGCCTCTACATCCGGGGCATATCACTTGTCTTCCCCGGATAGTACATATATGATCTCCATATATATATTGGCAACATATTTTGCGTGCATGCTAAAATTCGGCTTTCCGAAAGGAGGTCGATTTTCGACCAAAGCACTTGCATGCGTGTTAAGGGACCAAAGTTACTCTAGAATATAGGCATACTTTGATTCTAGGCCACTAGGTTGGGTGTAGAAGGCGAGGGTAGGGTTGTATGCCATATTTGGTGTCATATCACGTGCCCATTTGGCGGGTGCACCATTCCAAGACTAACCCGCCAATGGACCCCATATCGCACGAAGCTCCTCATTGTACTCCGAACCAACACTCGCAAGCCTAACCTTCGTGAAGGGACGCTTGTGGAGCGCTCCCGAAGCGATGCGTTGCGAGCAAGGTGTGTTTTTTGCAATATTCCATATTTGCATGTGCCCACTTGGGAGGCAGCGCGCGCGGCCTTCCAAAGCGCCCCAAGTGGAGCACATATGTGGAATCCAAGGTCATTGATGTTGAGTCATTGTGTTTAGAAGGATTGGTCGATTACTCAATCGAAGCCGAAGATATTATAATACATTTGTGTAGTTTTCAATGCACTTTTGCGTGTTTTCTCGCCAATTTTGCTGTTTTTTGCCCGTCATGATGTCAAGTGGGGAACGTGTATCTCAAAGATGCGCTCAATTGACATCATGACCCAAGTATGTTATGGGGGTACATACTTCGGTGCCCAACATATCTTGGACCCGGCGAACAACTCCACTTGGGCTTGGCATACCGTGGCCGCCATGTTGGCAATTTGGGACGATCCCAAATCATGGGCTCACTTGGCGACCCTGCCATTCCCAAAACCGGAGGGGTTTGGGCGACGCCCAAAAGATATGTTGGACGCATATGACTTGATACCGATCCTATGGCACACTCCGGTCCAAGTCAGGGATTTGCCTCATTTGCCCCAACCAGGAGTGTGCGCATTTTTGGCCATTTTGAGCAATTTTCCACATTTTCTGCCTGCCGTGCACCATGTTCAGCCCCCTCGTGCACGCCAAACACATGGACCAATGGACCATATATGACATGGGTGTTATGGATATTGGTCACCATGGTTCGCACACCACGTGGGCGAAGCAGAGCAACCTTCGTCAAGGTGCTAGCCGAAAGTGAGTGTGAACGATTTTGCCATTTTGGCAATTGTGGACCCAATTTGGATGGTCACCACGCCGAATGGGATGAAGATCTTTCGGAGCCAAGGGCATGGGAGTCTCTGTCAGACTCCCGGTGGATCACATATGGAATGGCGGATCCGATCTTCAAGCCGGCGTGGAGATATACCATTGGGGATACCCCAGATTTTGGCTCATTTTGAGCAGCCAAAATGACCCCCTTTTGGGAACCCAATTTCACCCCCCCGTATGGTCAATTGGTGGCCCCATATCTCTCTGCCCACAGGGAGCCCGGACCTAATTTGAAGTTGTGCACTCAGATAGAGGTCCTAGGTCCTGCCTCCTATCCTGTGAGCCATTGGCCATGCCCTGGCTGGGCGAGCCACGCGTGGGAATGATGCCAATTTTGGTGATTTTGGCATCATGACCCCACTTGACGAAACCGTGGTGCCCTGATGCCGGGACCTCATGAGTCACTCAGAGGGAGCCAGGTTGGGTGAGGGCTCCAGGGAGTTTGTACTCGAAGGGCATAGGGTCAGTTGCCTCGTCCCTACCTGTGGCGGGTCCAGACCAGGGGTCAATTTTGGAGATTTTTGAGCTAATATCAGTTTGGGCTGAGACAGCCCATTTTCAGCTACCAACTCCTAGGGGATAATGGCGGGGCCATATCTCTGGCTCAGAGAAAGGTTGGGACCTGCCATTAAGGGAGCAGAGGGAGCCACTGTCGGTTAGCCTTGGAACGCTTTGGTTCCCAGAGAGCTCGCCTGTGGCTGGGCGGGACACGTCCCCTATTGGCAGGGTTTCAGGGTCCAGACTGAGTAGGGCATGGGTTGTGTTTGAGCCCCCGCCCCTGCCAGCCACTGGAAGGGTCGGACCTGGGATTGGGATATGAGTTGGGACTGAGTGTCTATTGTCCTGTGATGGCCTTACTTCAGTCCAGTCTCAACCCCATGTGTACATATCCTGATGTGTTGCTGTACATACTTTTGTTCCCTTGTTTCAGAGTGGCAAGGCTCCTGAAACGCTTTGTCACATGACACGAGCGTGATGATGCCCCTGTGAGCGCAGTGCTTTGCCTGCCTGCTTGCTTGCGCTTGTGAACCGCAGCGTCCCGTGGCCAGGCCCCCCACGGGAACGTGTCAGTAGCACTCATCCTCGTAGTGCTTCCTCTTCCCACAGAAGGCACAGGTGATAGTACACCTGTAGTGATCCGGCATCTTAGCCTTGGCGCCGGTATTGGTCTTCTGCTTCTTCCCTTGGATTACGAAGCAGGCTCTCTGCTCGCAGTCAGGGGCGTGCTGCAGGTGGCCCTGCTCATCTCTGGCATCACACCAGAAGAGCTCCTTGACATTGTCCATGATACGGGCGTGCTTGGGAGTAGTCCCCTGTCCAGGTCTGGGTCCTTGGTACCCTTTGCCATGGGTTCCAGAGCCTCCCCCTCCAGGACGGTAGGCGTTCAGGTGCTGGTCGCTTTTTTTCTCCAGCGCCAGCTCCAAGAGTAGCACACACCAATCCTCGTAGCTGAGGGCTCTAGCCCTGCGCTCTGCCGTTGACCGGCACTCGTCCCACAGCTCCCGAGGGAGCTTAGCCACCAACCAGAAAAGCAGGTCGTCGCTGCTGTAAGAACCGGGCGTCAATCGTCCAGTCCAGTGATCCAGGTCAGCCAGTAGCTCAGAGACCCTGCAAGGTTTGGGGTTGTTGGGCAGCACGGCCAGGTTCTGGATCTCGGCCCTGATGGAGAGGTCGGGGTAATAGGTTGGGTACTGCCTCTCCAAGGCAATCAACACGTCGGCAAAGGTGGCGGACTTAGTCACGATCTGCTTGACCTGCTTCTCCAGGTACTTGGTCTTGCAGCACTGCAGGAGCAGATCACACCTGACTCGCCCACTAGCATGGGTTTTGCCGGTCATTCGGAGGAACCGGCCAAAATTCTCAGCGAACTCGCTGAGATCCTTGCCTGTGAACTCAGGCAAGTTCACCACAATCTTGGAGGTGGCAATAGCCTTAGCCTCCTGAGACCTGCGTCCCTCAGGGCGCCTAGTTTTCCTCTTCTTCTTCTTCTTCCACCAGTTGGGTTCTCGGGGTCCTCGGGGTCCTCGTCCTCCGAGGGGAAAGCAGAAGTCATGGACGGCGGCTGATCGTCAGAGGGGTCTCCGCCTAAGTTACTAGAGCGATAGGGCTCCACGTCAACCATTGCCCTCAGGGCTGTCAGCCCCAGCAGGTCCAGCTCGGCTCTCGTGGAATTCTCCACGTGGCTGTAGGGTGGCTGGGCCGTTCTTGGTATGAATGGACTTCTCGGTATCACTGCAGGGGTCGGCATCGGTCGGCTCCTCAGGCTCCCCAGGGTGTTTGTCAACCCTGCCACCAGGTGATTAGCCTGTACTCGGTGGGGTGAAACACCGGCGATGGTAGGTGACGCCTGGGGTGGAATCAGGGGCTTCAGTTTAGGCCCAATCTCTTGAGTGAGATCGCCAACATTTTTAGAGGTGGCTTCTCGGAGCGCCTCGTTGATCTCCGACCGCATCAGGGACCTGTTGGAGGATCTACCCGATCCTCTACTCCTGCTCCCGCATGACTCAGGGCCTCTCCTCAGCCCACTCAGGGTTGCATACCCAGGAACATCCACATAGGCTCCGGTAGCGGGTAGAGGATGGTGATAGTCTGCCGCATACCAGCGCGGCGCAGAACTGGAGGCCACCGGCTCACTGGCAGTAGTTGCCTCTGGAAATGCAGTGGTAGATGGGTCCACACCATAGGCAGGGTAGGTAGGCATACCAGTAAAGCCTGTGTCCTCAGCCGTAGGCGGGGTGGTTATGGGTGTGGATGTTGCAGCGGCTGGGTCTGGAGTTGGGAGTGTGGTGGTTGTAGGAGAGGGTGATGCGTGGAGGCCAGAGGCGCTTGGTGCGCCCTCGAAAATCGACTCACTCGTCGGGTCGTGCTCATGGTCTACTCCTTCGTCTGCCATGCTTTCTCCTTCATCCTTCTCTCTCTCCCTCTTTCTCTTCACAGGGTTGGTGTCCACCTCCTCGACTGAGAGGGCCCGGAAGGCCGACTGAAGTCCCTCCAGCGAGTATTCAACCACGTCCACTGGCCCATGTAAGGGCACCAAAGGTACAGCGCTAGGTCCAGGTCCAGGTTCACCAGGTGCTGGCATTGCTGGTGCCTCAGGCGCCCTCGTCACGTCGGTGTCCTCCTTCTTTGTGTCCATATTCGCCCTTCTTGCTTATGACAGTTCTCGGCGCACTGGATGTACGGCACGGGGTTGCTGCCGGTACGGAGAGACTGTCTGCCTCTTGCTACCAGAAGGTTTTATAGTGTTTTCAGCACTCTGTTTTTGATGTGCCTCTCCTGCTGCTTGCTGCTGGTGTAGGGTTCCTGCTGCTTGTTTTTGAAGAGCAAAATGTTTTATTGTTGAAATGGAACCAATCCAGGATAACCCAAGCCAGAGATAAGCAAGTAGAAGATAAACAGGATCAAAGCATGAAGGGCTGCAGTCACAAAGAGTTAGATAAAGACAATTATCAACAATAGACCACAGCAATTAACATACATTGCAACTCACTACGAAATATTTTACATGTTAGAGAAAAACTGATACAAAACTGCCCCAAGGGCTCACTCTCCTCCAAAGTGCCATATTGAGATGTGCACTCTTTGTTTTTGGGTCCCATAGGTGCTGAGGTGGCATGGCTTGTGGCGCTGAGGTCACTGCCATGTCACATGGGATATTCCCACTTAGCTAGGCTGAATGGGTATTGAACCCAGGACCTCTCAAAAAGAGGTGCCCCAGCCCCCTAGGGTGCATAACACTAGGATAGCTAAGAATTCATGAGAAAACATAGATAAATTCATAGGCTCTGCCTTCAGTATATCAGTGCCTCAGGAAAAGATGTCTTAGTGCATATAGCTTGGGGATTAAAGGGTCCACACAACATCCTGATTTAGTGTTTGGTTCCATAGGTCAAAATGTGTTATCACCCATTTTGGTTAGGCCAATACTAAGATAAAAATGCAAGAGTGCTTAGAGCACCTCTAACACAACTAAAGTATACCCTAAAGCATTGGAAAAACACTTTTTCTTACTCGTGACCCTAACCTAGTGCAAAATGTCAAAAGGTAGGGTTACGGTCAGCTTCATGCATCTGTCAGTCCCCATCCAAACTTGTCCCATTTGAATCTAATGCCCCCTGGTTTCTGTGGTTGATTAACTTATGCGCAAGATGTTGCACATGTTGCATATTTTTTATACTGCTATGCAATCCTGCATGCTTCCGCTTTTAGTGTTGTTTTGGTTTGCATGCGCGAGACCTGGCTCATAGGATTTGATAAACGTTGATTTCGTTTATCTGAGCAATAAACAGCAAGAAGGTAAATTGATATTGCAATCAATTCTCATGCAAACCATGTTAATGCCCCCAAAAAAAGAGCGCAAAGTGCAACTATTGGTTGATTTCCGTTAAAAGGACATCATTTGTCACTAAGATAGTATTTTTCTCTCTGATTCGGGGTGTTCAAGAAAAGGCCAGAAATTGCGCAAATGGTGAAGAAAATACTTCCTTTCAGCTTTTTTTCATGCTTTCAAAGCCAAAGCCTGCGAAGAATCATTTTTTTGGTTGGTCCAGATTGGGTGCATTTGGTCCGATTCTGACCATGCCACTTGAGCCGGCTAAGTCTAATAACAAGTGCCTATTTCCCGTGTGCAACGCATCCTTATTCCTGGGAATATACAAGGCGACCCACAGCTGCCTACTGCCTAAGCCTCTTCCCGCACGATTGGCATAACAACCTTTGACAGCTGTAGAAAAATTCGGGCGAGAGCGTTTGCAAACCTTGACCTAAATCATGGAGTCTAGCTGGTGCATGAGCTTCTGAGACATAACCTGGTCTATCATACCATACACTAAAGTAGGGATCAATTAACGGTTCACCAACCTAATAAGTTCAGAACATGTCACAGGCAGAGGAGAACCCAGGTTAAAGAAACCCTCAATCTCATTTAGGAGATACACTTTAAGCTGTGGCGGGGTGTTCAAGAAAAGGCCAGAAATTGCGCAAATGGTGAAGAAAATACTTCCTTTCAGCTTTTTTTCATGCTTTCAAAGCCAAAGCCTGCGAAGAATCATTTTTTTGGTTGGTCCAGATTGGGTGCATTTGGTCCGATTTTGACCATGCCACTTGAGCCGGCTAAGTCTAATAACAAGTGCCTATTTCCCGTGTGCAACGCATCCTTATTCCTGGGAATATACAAGGCGACCCACAGCTGCCTACTGCCTAAGCCTCTTCCCGCACGATTGGCATAACAACCTTTGACAGCTGTAGAAAAATTCGGGCGAGAGCGTTTGCAAACCTTGACCCAAATCATGGAGTCTGGCTGGTGCATGAGCTTCTGAGACATAACCTGGTCTATCATACCATGCACTAAAGTAGGGATCAATTAACGGTTCACCAACCTAATAAGTTCAGAACATGTCACAGGCAGAGGAGAACCCAGGTTAAAGAAACCCTCAATCTCATTTAGGAGATACACTTTAAGCTGTGGCGGTTGCCGGGAGGTGAAAAGATGCATGCCCCAATATATGTAACTATCATGAGGAGAATCACAAGCGGAAAAAGTACTCAGACGTCCCCGGAAGACCGAAAAGCAACTAGGCCGTCCCTTTGCATGAATATCTGTTTTAACCAGATTCATGTTGAAAGCCTAGATCCCAAACTTCTGTGTTGAAGAATAGTAAGAAAAAGTGCTTTTCCCATGCTTTGAGGCATACTCTAGTTGTATTAGAGATGCACTGAGCATCCAGGCATTTCTATCTTAGTATTGGCCCCACCAAAAGTGGTGATAACAAATTTCGACCTATGGAACCAAACACCCAATCAGGATATGGAGTGGACCCCTTAATCCCCTTTCAATGTGAGGCAAATCATCTTTTCCTGAGTTCACTGAGAACTGACATATCCAGGGCAGAGCCTATGAATTTATCTGTGTTTTCTCATGAATTCTTAGCTGTCCTAGTGGTATGCACCCTAGAGGGCTGGGCACCTCTTTCTGAGAGGTCCTGGGTTCAATTCCTGGTCAGCCTAGCTAAGTAGGAAGATCCCATGTGACATGGCAGTGACCTCAGCGCCACATGCCCTGCCACCTCAGCACATATGGGACTCAAAACAAAGAGTGCACATGTCCTGAGATGGCACTATGGAGAGAGAGTGACCATGGGGCAGTTTTTGAACTCTTTTCCAAAACATTTCAGCTATCTTTGTGAATATGCAATCCGATTTGACCTGAGTTGCAGTTTCTGTGAATATCCTTTCATCTTTCACTGTTTACACTGCAGCCCTTCATGCTTTGATCGTGATTCTCTTCTACTTGCATATCTCTGGCTTGGGCTATCCTGGATTAATTGTATTTCAGCAAACAAAAGCTTTTCATCTCCAAAAACAAGCAGCAGGAAACCCTACACCAGCAGCAAGCAGCAGGAGAGGCACAAACACAGTGTTGAAATCACTATAAACTTTTCTGGTAGCAGAGGCAGACTGTCTCTGCGCACCGGCAGCAACCCCGTGCCGTACAACCAGTGCGCCGAGATCAGTCACATATAAGCAGAAGGGCGAACGTAGATGGACACAAACAAGGAGGACACCGACGTTAAGTCAGCGCCTGAGGCACCAGCAAGGCCAGCACCTGGTGAACCTGGACCTGGACCTAGCGCTGTACCTTCGGAGCCTTTACATGGGCCGGTGGACGTGGCTGAGGACTCGTTGGATGGACTCCAGTCGGCCTTCAGGGCCCTCTCAGTCAAGGAGGTGGTCACTCAGCCTGTGAAGAGGAAGAGAGAGAGCGAGAAGCATGCTGGAGACGAAGCAGACAAAGGTGAGGACCAAGGGCAACACCTGACGAATGACCCTACCTTCGAAGGCGCACCAAGCGCTTCTGGCCTCCACGCATCACCCTCTCCTATAACCACCACACTCCCAATTCCAGACCCAGCCGCTGCAACATCCACTCCCATAACCAACCCGCCTATGGCAGAGGGCACAGGCTTTACTGGCATGCCTGCCTACCCTGCCTATGGTTTGGGCCCACCTACCACTGCGTTTCCTGAGGCAACTACTGCCAGTGAGCCGGTGGCTTCCAGTTCTGCGCCGCGATGGTATGCGGCTGACTATCACCATCCTCTACCCGCTACGGGAACATATGTGGATGTTCCTGGGTATGCACCTGGGTATGCAACCTTGAGTGGGTTGAGGAGAGGACCTGAGTCTCTTGGAGGCAGGAGTAGAGGATAGGGGAGATCCTCCAACAGGTCCCTGACGCGGTTGGAGATCAACGAGGTGCTCCGAGGAGCCACTTCTAAAATCGTGGGCGACCTCACTCAAGAGATCCGAGAGAAACTGGAGCCCCTGATGATACCGCCTCAAGCGTCACCTACCACGGTGGGAGTGTCACCCCATCGAGTACAGGCCAACCACCTGGTTGCTGGGCTGACAAACACCCTGGGGGGCCTGAGGAGCCGACCGATGCCGACCTCTGCAAGAATACCGAGAAGTCCTTTCGTACCGAGAACGGCCCACCAGCCCTACAGCCACGTGACGAACCCTACGAGGGTCGAGCTGGACCGGCTGGGGCTGACAGCCTTGAGGGCAATGGTGGACGTGGAGCCTTATGGCTCTAGTGATCTAGGCGGAGACCCCTCCGATGATGAGCCGCCGTCTATGACTTCTGCTTCGCCCTCGGAGGACGATGACCCGGAGGACCCCGAGAACCCAAGGGGAAGGAAGAAGAAGAAGAAGAAGAAGACTCGACGCCCTGAGGGACGCAGGTCTCAGGAGGCGAAGGCTATTGCCACCTCCAAGATCGTGGTGAACCTGCCTGAGTTCACAGGCAAGGACCTCAGCGAGTTCGCTGAGAACTTTGGCCGGTTTCTCCGATTGACCGGCCAAACCCACGCTAGTGGACGAGTCAAGTGCGATCTGCTCCTGCAGTGCTGCAAGACCAAGTCCCTGGAGAAGCAGGTCAGGCAGATCGTGACTAACTCCGCCACCTTTGCCCATGTGTTGGTTGCCTTGGAGAGGCAGTACCCGACCTACGAAACCGACCTCTCCATCAGGGCCGAGATCCAGAACCTGCCCGTGCTGCCCAACAACCCCAAACCTGGCAGGGTCTCTGAGCTGTTGGCTGACCTGGATCACTGGGCTGGACGATTGACGCCCGGTTCCTACAGTAGCGACGACCTGCTCTTCTGGTTGGTGGCTAAGCTCCCTCGTGAGCTGTGGGACGAGTGCCGTTCGACGGCAGAGCGCAAGGCTAGATCCCTCCGCTACGGGGATCTATGCGTGCTACTCCTGATTGGATATTCACAGAAACTGCAACTCAGGTCACAAATGAATGCATATTCACAAAGATAGCTGAAATGTTTTTGGAAAAGAGTTAGAAAACTGCCTCAGAATCACTCTCTCTCCATAGTGCCATCTCAGCAGATGTGCACTCTGTGTTTTGGGTCCCATATGTGCTGAGGTGGCATGGTATGTGGCGATGAGGTCACTGCCATGTCACATGGGATCTTCCTACTTAGCTAGGCTGACCAGGAATTGAACCCAGGACCTCTCAAAAAGAGGTGCCCAGCCCCCTAGGGTGCATACCACTAGGATAGCTAAGAATTCATGGAAAAACATAGATAAATTCATAGGCTCTACTTTAGGTATGTCAGTGCTCAGTCAACTCAGGAAAAGATGAATAGCTTCACATTGAAAGGGGATTAAGGGGTCCACTCCATATCCTGATTGGGTGTTTGGTTCCATAGGTCAAAATGTGTTATCACCACTTTTGGTTGGACCAATACTAAGATAAAAATGCATGGATGCTCAGTGCATCTCTAATACAACTAGAATATGCCTCAAAGCAATGGAAAAGCACTTTTTCTTACTCCCCCCTTGTGCTGTGGTGGCCACCACTGTCGCATTTTAGGAAAAAGGGAATTTTTCTTGGCCTTTCCTTGGTTTCCACATCTACTTTAAAATACCTACAGTCTCCCTCACACTGAAAAATGAGCGCTCACCATGGCTGGCGCTCTTTTGCTGCTTTGTATGTAACATATCCTACAGAAGACTCAGCGCTCATGGCGCTGCCGGGGCTCCTGTGGCTTGGTTGGGTTAGTATGGGAGCATGCCAAACATGTGCATATGCATCCCTCCCTCCAAGACGCAGCGTCGACACAAACCAAACGCAAGACACAATATACACACTCGCATGGGTTCTCGTAAACCTGCTGGCGACCTGTGACCTGTCTTAGGGCGAAGGGAGTCGAGAAAGAAATTAATTTGCCCCTTGGTGGTGTCTTGGTTCTGCTCAGTCTCTGCAGGCACCTGCGTTTCGGCCCGAACACGGCCTACTCAGCGAGGCTGCGCGTGGGTATCTGCAGAGGCAGGAATGGGAGAGTTATGGACGAATCCACGCAAAAACGAAGCGACGACACCAAAATCCGTCAAATGACGGCCTAGAATTTTTCTGAAACGACACACCTGAGCAGAATCCAATTGTGCATAAGATGCACATTTTTATAGAAATTATAGTCATCTCTGGATTTTTCAAATCCAGAAATTCATACGCATAAAATGGCGGCGCGCAGGAGCGGCTCCTAGCGAAGCGCCGGAAAATGGAGAAATAATGGAATTATAAACGTATGTCTCACGTAGTCTTGAAAATGACGAGACACACATTAATAAATAAACATACAGATTCCACCCACACTAATAGAAGATTCGAAAATTCAAGAATTCGACAATCAACGAAAAAGACTTCAATGAATCAGGTATAAACTACAGGTATGCTCGTCTCGCATGCCGCATACACATTGCTCGTCTGGTGTCTCCGTGAACGAGTCTTGTAGCAGCGCTAACAACGATAGGACGCGATAGAGGGATTGATTAGAAAGATTGCAGATGATTAGCGGTCAGATCAGGGTGATTAGACATACACACAAGTGCATAGCAACGTTCTTCGCCTGCGCCCCTCACTTGCTCTCTCTCTCCAGCGGTAGGTAAGGTGAGTAAGCCCAGGCGGGGCCACCCCCAGGTAGAGTTCGTGATTGGTGGTGAGATGGGCAGGTGTGCCCACGCAGGTCGTGCATACTCGCGCATGCACACACGCATTAAAGGGTAGGCCACGCGAAGTGCGCACGGTAAACCTTGTTTAGGCTACCCAGGGGCTCCTCAGTACGTTCTTTAAGAGAACCTGAGGAGTCCCTTAACGCTTGCTTGCTTGACAAGGGTAGCTGCTTCTGCAGCGTGTTTGCGGACAGTGTATTATAGGTCACACTGAGAAGGGTATAATACCTGGAGTGTGGCTTGGTTCCTCCGCCGCAAACGCCCTTTCATTTGCCTTTGTTTTACAGGTTGGCAGGTAGGGTGATTGGTGCAGCAGCATTTTTTTATGCCCTGCTAAACAAGGGCGCAGATCACACAAACAAGTAACTCCGCTCCGCCTGTGGCAGAGCAGGGAGTCCGACTTCATCGACATCTGCGCCTTGCACGCAAAAGCACTCCTTCCCTCCAAGCCCTAGCAGGGGAAACGCGTTGTGGCGTCCCCTGTTAGGCCACAGTTGCTTAGCAGCGCTGTGTTCTCTTGTCATTTCACAGGAGGGTCGCTAGGACCCAGGAGATCTTTTCCTTCGCAACGCCCAGTAGAGTGTGCGTGTAGGAGTGGTAGTCCTGCGTGGGGGCTTGAGCCAGTTGCCCCAGTGCTCGCCCACCAGGATGGTGCCACTGTAGGGTGTGTAGGACCTGTAGTGCGTGTGTCACTGTCCCACCCGTTTTCTGTAATTTTAGCAGGGTTGGTGGGCTGTGGCAGTGGTTAGGTCAGTGTTTTGGGCCACAGAGCAAAACGGCGTTTTCATGCCTTCATAGCTTTTGGCCACCCCTCCATGTAGTAGACAGATAGGTAGGGAAAACAATACCTGGATTAGCACGCTGGGTATTCCCCCAAGGTTTTGCGCCAGCACAGAAATTGGGCGCATAGGGGAGGGGAGACCCGGGGCGTACCCCGTGGCATCAATAAGCCAACCCTCCAGGTTTAGCAAGGGCGCAGACTTGGGTATAATTAGGACACCACTTCTGCGGCTTGCTCTCAGGACCTTAGGAATAGCACACTCACACATACGCTTTGGCAGGTAAGGGTGAGGTTCAGTCCCTAGCTTTAGTCTTGGAGGCAAGCGTCTCAGCGAGCCTCAGCAACTCACCAAGGTTGTTCTGGGACAAGTAGTCAAGCAGAACTGAGTTTAGGCGTCCCTCAGGTAGAACAAATGCAGAGAAGGGCTCCCAGGTGGCCTCTTCGACTCCAAACCCTTCCCAGAGGGTGAGGAAGCGCCAACCCTGGCGATAGCGGTGGCGTAGGACAGACTTCACCAGGTAGAAGCCCTCCTTAGCCATCACCTCGGCGTTCATGTCGGGGAGTTCACCTTCAACTTCCATAGGGCTGGCAGCCCCTTGTGGGTCCAGAGCGGCGATTTCCTCGTCGTTCAGCTCCCACTCCTCCCCACAGAGGTCTTCAGGATCATAGTAGCGCTTCAGGTGTTGAGCAGCGCACACTAGGGTCCCCCCTAGACGGGGAGAACACCGAACGGTGATACGGTGTCCATCCACAGATAGAATCTTGTACGGCCCGAAGTATGGATCATCGCTGGTAGAGCGTGGCCAGGGGGGTAGTCGACTGTGGTGCACCAGCACCCAGTCCCCCTCTTGGTAGGTGGCCGGTACTCGGTGCTTGTTCTTCCTGTTCCACTGACGCTCCCTCACTCTCTGGAGCATAGCCTTGGCCTTGTCCACCTTCGCTTGTTGCTCTTGGACCCATTCACCCACAGAAGAATGGGTGTCCTCTGGATAGGGGGCATGTAGGAACCATGCCCGGCGCCCCATGAATAGCTCATGTGGCGAGTAGCCAGTAGCTGAACTCTCTTGGGAGTTCATCATCAAGGATATGACGGGGAGTAGTCTCACCCAGTCTCTGGTGCGTTCAGTTTTGCACCATATCCTGACGTTCTCCTTCAGGACACGAATGTGTCGCTCACATAGGGGGTTGCTTGTGTGAGAGTAGGGAATCCCCGTAGACACCTGGACATTGAGGGATCTCAGGACCCTCTTGTACCAGCCAGTATCTGAGCGTACTCGTACGTCCTCATCGGAATTGATCTCCTTGGGCGCCCCATAGACACAAAACCACTCCTCCAGGAGTATCTTGATAGTCTCCTCCCCGGTAATGTGCTTGGTACATGGGAACACCCTGGTAAACCTGGTCAATCCACAGGTTACCACGAGGGCGAAGTCATAGCCCCCGAACTTCAGCTTCTCCGTGTAGTCCACGTATAGAATACTGTTGGCACAGTGTGGGATGGGCAGGGTCGAGTAGAGACCTCTGTCCCTGAAATCCCCTGGTTTACAGGACCTGCACGGGCACTTGTCCACGATAGGCTGGAGGGTTTTCCGCAGTTGGTCGTCAGTCCACGTAGTGTGGAACCACTGCTTGAACAGCCTCAGGGTACGGTCAGCACCCACATGACCACTGGACTCATGGGTCCACTTCAGCAGCGCTGGGACTCGGTCACTAGGCACCACTATGCGGTCCTCGTGCCAGAGGTAGCTCTTGTCCCGCTTCCACTGGTCTTGGTTGACCAAGAGGGGTTCAAGGCGTTTCTCCAGGCACTTGTAGATATCCCCAAACTCCTTCAGGTACTCTGCTTGTTGGAGTCCATCCAAGGGGTGTATCATCGTCATGTTGAGGTCCAAGTGGACGTCCATCTGGCTGAACGCCTCCTTAGCCAGCGCTTCAGACCGGGCACCAATCAGGGCGTCGAAGTTGTTGCGGCTGATGTACTCTGCACACTCGTTCTTCACTCCCTGGATATGGTGTACCGTCAGCCGTAGTTAACTGAGATAGGTCCACCAGCGCCGTAGCTTGGCCTTCTCAGGTGGGGGACCCTTCTGGAAACTGCGGACCGGTTCTTGGTCGCATAGCCAGACCACAGGGTTACTCCCCAACAGTCGTGCTTGTGAGGATAGCACCAGCATACCCGCGAGCAATTCCTGCTCATAGGTGGAGTAGTTCCCCCTGGCCTGGTTCCACTTCCAGTTCCAGTGGCCCAGAGGTACTAGGACCCACTTGTCGTCAGGGTAGCTGTGCTTGAGGGTTCCATCTCGGTTGAGACCTTCCGTCCCCCATTGGGAAATGGCCGAGTCGAACTCCTCCTTCTCTAGTGCTTGCCATTGGAACAACGTTCCACCACCGCCCACATTGCTCGCGTCGGTCACCAGGATAATCTCCCCTTGTGCCCTAGGCACGCCCAAGCACTTAGCGTTGGCTACCTTGTCTTGGAGCTCGTCAAACGCTTGTTGCTCTTGTGGGCCCCAGCGCCAAGTAGTACTCTTCTTGATCAAGTCCGTCAGTACGGCGCTGGTATAGGTGAAGTTTTTGATGTGGCGGCGATAGAAGTTGCACGCCCCAATGAAACTGCGTACATCATGAAGTCCTTTCTTGGGGTCTTCGTGTCGTACCTTGGCATCCATCAGGGGTTTGGCCTTAGAGGCCGCTGGGGTCCACCACCCATAGCCAACGTGAAACCCCAAGTACTGCATGGTCTCCTGCATGAACTCATACTTCTCCAGCTTGAGTCGTGTGTGGTTCTCCTGGCAGACCGCAAAGAACTCACCCAAGAGGATAAGGTGGTCCTCCTGGGTATTGGTCCCGAGGCATACATCGTCGATGTGAGCCTCCATCTGGGCGCCACGGGATATGAGCTCCTGCACCTTAGGTCTCCTTCGTAGGATGAACAAGATCTTGTTCATCAGCTCTTGGAATAGAGCGGGTGCGCTAGCCACGCCAAACGGCATGACCTTCCACTTGAATACCCTCCCCTGAGGGGTGATGAAGGCCAGTAGTTCCTGTGCGTTGGGCGTCAGGTCCACTTGCCAGAATCCGCTTCGCTTGTCCATTTTGGTCTTGTAGCGACAGGAGGCTATCTTCTCCAGGGTAGACTCCATATTGGGAAGGGACCCTGAGTGTTCAGCGTCTTCTTGTTCAGCTCTCCATAGTCCACTACCAGCCGTTTGGCTGTAGACCCAGGTTTAGCCACCAGGAAACAGGGGCTGCAGTGTAGGGGGTAGTCCCCGTCCTTGTACTCCAGGACTAGGCCAGCGTCGATACATTCTTGTATCTGTCGCTCAATCTCATCGGCCTGCTCTTTAGGAGCTGGATAGGGTCTCCTCCGGATCTTGTGACCCACGAACTCGGGTTTCAGCTTGAGGTCCATCTGTACCAGCTTGTCACATGAGGCTGGAGGGGGTAGTTCTCCGAACACCTCCAGATAGGTCCTTATAACCTTTCGTACCCGCGGGTCCAATACCTTGATCTTGTCCTCCATGTCCTCGTCGGAGTGTAAGTTGCTTGCCCCTTGAATAGACGTCGGGAGGTGGTCCTCCACCGACTCTTCGCCCGCGGTAGCATCCTTCAGCCTTTGGTACGCATATAGAAGGTCTTGCTCAACCATCTCCGGTGGACGATGGCAACATAGGCACGCTCGAGGGGGTTCACATACACATTTCTCCGAGAGGTCGTCCTCCTCTGGGGTCCTCACATGGGCGCCCCACACGCTCTTCATGAGCTTGAGATCTACCTCCCTTTGCCAGGTGGTGATCTTCTGTTCGAGGTCCTCCTTCAAGTGGGATAGGTCTCCCATACGTCCTTGCTTCAGTGGCCACGAGCTGCGGGTAGGCTTCGCGTAGCATAGCTTTTTTGCCACCAACTTCCTCTTGGAATCCACATACTCCCTGAGCCTGGATCGAGGGTCCAGCTCTTCATCCACGGGGTCTTCCACCCTCATGGATAGTTGGGGCTTTAGTGGGGCGACGTACTCGGCATTCTCCACTTCCTCCACACAGGTCTGCACGAAGAAGGCGTCGTGCTCAGTCTCGTCGTCTGAGTGGATAGAGCTAGGTAGCTCAGATAGTCCACACTCAGAGACTCCATCAGTAACAGGTACATGGCAGGGAGAGTTGGGGGCGTTGGTGTCAGTCACGACGTACTGTTCTCCTCCGGGTGTAGTCTCAACAGCATCTTGAGGTCGTAGGCGATCCTTCAAGTCACCCAAGGCGAGTCCATCGCTTTCTCGTTGTATAGCCTGGACCAGAGTCGGGTCCAGGTCCTCCCAGGGAATGGAGGTAAGACCTCCGTCCACCACGCTTAGCATACTCCCCCATCTGGGCTTCCCGATGGGCGTCTTGCGTCCCAGAGGCACGTAGATGGCCTCATCAGGTAACCGCACAGAGCTGATAGTCAGCTTGTCAAGGAGGGTTCGCCAGTACTCGTTGCCCCCATGGGCTCCCCAATCGGGGGAACACAGGACCATACGGGAACGTTCCAAGGCCACCTTGGTCAGCACCTTCCCCAGTTCACTGAACCTGGGGTTCCCGTAGGCCATCCCGAAAGAGGGCCAGTAAAATTTGTAGCTGCAGTTCTTCCCCTTGCTGCAGTAAAGGTCCAGTACATGCTGCTTGTCGCTGGCGAACAACTCCACACTCAGGTCTTCTCGAGAGTAACCCAACTCCTTCAGACCTTGGTCTAGGACTTCACCCAATAGTTGATAGTCCTCAGTTTTGGAGGCCGCCATCATGGTAGAGGGCTCCTCCTTCGATAGCCTCAGGTAACTCGAGGTATGTTCCGACTGCTCCAGTGGCACAGACTCTCTGCCACTGCCGTGGTCCACGTAGAGGAGGTAGGGCGCTTGCAGCGTCAGGGATTGTATCTGGGAGTGCTGTACGAAGAAGTCAGTACCCAGTACAAAGTCGAAGGCCTCAGTGTCCATCACATAGAACCGATGTGCGATAGTTTGAGAGCCCATAGGTACCTCCACTTCACAGTCCCCGCAGCTGTGCACCACATGTCCATCCCCCATGCGTATAGGGGCGGTGGTCATGGTGTTCTTCAGGCTCCCACAAGGTAAAATTTTCTTGGCCACTATAGATATGGTGGCGCCAGTATCCAGTACCCCCAGGTATTCACGTCCCCCTAGTCGGATACGTACCCAAAACACCAGGTCTTGGGTGCCACCAGAGCGTCCCGGTCAGAACTCCGCGGGACAGGTCACCATGAACCCCTTGTTCCGCAATTTGCGGGCCATCCTCATGAAACGGCTTCTCTTCTTGGCGTTGCCGTCATCACCACCTTCATGCTCACGCTTGGAGCCTTGTTCCTGCTGGGCCTGCGTCTGTGAGCGTGTGGTAGGTCCAGACTGCCCTCCAGAGGGCTCGGAGTTCCCCCCTGGATTAGGGTTGGGGTTGCCTCCGTTCTTGTCCTTATTCTTGTTGTCGGTCTGGCGGTTAGCGCCTCCTCCTCGTCCACCTTGACCCTTGTCTTGACCACCTTGACCACGTCCTTTCGACTTGCCCTTGCCGGAGTCGTTGCCTTTGGCCTTGCCTCCACCTTTGCCTGAGCCTTTGCCAGGATCTTCCTCCTTAAGCTTCGCCGATAGGCGTTGCTTATGGTAGCACTCATCCTCGTAGTGCTTCCGCTTACCGCAGAATGCACACGTGATGGTGCAGCGGTAATGATCCGGCAGCTTCGCTTTGGCGCCGGTGTTCTTCTCCTGCTGCTTCCTCTGCACGACGAAGCAGTCTCGCTGCTCGCAGTCAGAGGCGTGCTGCAGGTGGCCCTGCTCATCTCTGGCATCACACCAGAATAGCTCCTTCACGTTCTCCATTAGACCGGCGTGGGCGTGTTTGGGGGTAGTCCCCTGCCCAGGTCGGGACCCTTCGTACCCTTTGCCTCCAGAACCTCCACCACCAGGACGGTAGTTGTTCAGGTGCTGGTCGCTCTCCTTCTCCAGCGCCATCTCCAAGAGCAGCACGCATGGATCCTCGTAGCGGAGGGATCTAGCCTTGCGCTCAGCCGTCAAACGGCACTCGTCCCATAGCTCTCGGGGGAGCTTGGCGCACAACCAGAACAGCAGGTCGTCGCTGCTGTAGGAACCGGGCGTCAGTCGTCCAGCCCAGTGATCCAGGTCAGCCAACAGCTCGGAGACCCTGCCAGGTTTGGGGTTGTTGGGCAGCACGGGCAGGCTCTGGATCTCGGCCCTGATGGAGAGGTCGGTCTCGTAGGTCGGGTACTGCCTCTCCAGGGCAACCAACACATCGGCAAAGGTGGCGGAGTTAGTCACGATCTGCCTGACCTGCTTCTCCAGGTACTTGGTCTTGCAGCACTGCAGGAGCAGATCGCACTTCACTCGCCCACTCGCGTGGGTTTGGCCGGTCAGTCGTAGGAACCGGCCAAAGTTCTCAGCGAACTCGCTGAGGTCCTTGCCTGTGAACTCAGGCAGGTTCACCACTATCTTGGAGGTGGCAATAGCCTTCGCCTCCTGAGCTCGGCGTCCTTCAGGGCGTCGGGTCTTCTTCTTCTTCTTCTTCTTCTTCTTACCCTTGGGGTCCTCGGGGTCCTCAGGGTCATCGTCATCTGAGGGCGAAGAAGAATCCATCGACGGCGGCTCGTCATCGGAGGGGTCTCCGCCAAGATCACTAGAGCCATAAGGCTCTACGTCCACCATAGCCCTTAAGGCTGTCAGCCCCAGCTGGTCCAGCTCGGCCCTCGTCGAGTCCGTCACGTGGCTGTAGGGCGGCTGGGCCGTTCTCGGGACGAATGGACTTCTCGGTATTGCTGCAGGAGTCGGCATCGGTCGGCTCCTCAGGCTCCCCAGGGTATTTGTGGACCCTGCGGCCAGGTGGTTAGCCTGTACTCGGTGGGGTGACATTCCCACCGTCGTAGGTGACGCATGGGACGGGATCATCAGGGGCTCCAGTTTCTCACGGATCTCTTGAGTGAGGTCGCCCACGATTTTTGAAGTAGCTCCTCGGAGCACCTCGTTGATCTCCGACCGCGTCAGGGACCTGTTGGAGGATCTTCCCGATCCTCTACTCCTGCCTCCCAGAGACTCTGGTCCTCTCCTCAACCCACTCAAGGGTGCATACCCAGGTGCATACCCAGGAGCATACCCAGGAACATCCATATAGGTTCCAGTGGCGTGGTGTGGATGGGGATAGTCAGCCGCATACCATCGCGGCGCAGAGCTGGAAGCCACCGGCGCACTGGCAGTAGTTGCCTCATGGAGCGCAGTGGTAGGTGGGCCCATACCATAGGCGGGGTAGGGAGGCATGCCAGTAAAGCCTGTGCCCTCTGCCATAGGCGGGTTGGTTGTGGAAGTGGATGTTGCGGCGGCTGGGAGTGTGGTGGTTATGGGAGAGGGTGATGCATGGAGGCCAGAAGCGCTTGGTGCGCCTTCGAAGGTAGGGACATCCGTCGAGTCTTGCCCTTGCTCCTCTCCTTCGTCTGCTCCGTCTCCAGCATCCTTCTCGCTCTCTCTCTTCCTCTTTGCAGGCTGCGCCACCACCTCTTCGACGAACAGGGCCCCGAAGGCCGTCTGGAGTCCATCCAGGGAATCCTCAGCTGCATCCACTGGCCCATGTAAGGGCTCCGCCGAAGGTACAGCGCCAGGTGCCGGCCTTGCCGGTGCCTCAGGCGCTGGCGCTGTCTTCACATCAGCGTCCTCCTCTCCTGGATCCATCTTCTTTCACCCTTCTGCTTAAATTTGCCTGTACTCGGAAGACTGGTTGTACGGCGCGGGTTCGCTGCCGGTGCACAGAGACAGGCTGCCTCTTGCTACCAGAAAAGTTTATAGTGTTTTCAGCACTGTGTTTTGCCTCTCCTGCTGCTTGCTGTTGGTGTAGGGTTTCCTGCTGCTTGTTTTTGCAGATGAAAAGCTTTGTTTTGATGAAATACAGTCACTCCAAGTCACTCCAGGATAGCCCAAGCCAATAGTATGCAAAGAGAAGAGGATTCAGGATCAAAGCATGAAGGGCTGCAGTGTAAACAGTGAAAGATGATTGGATATTCACAGAAACTGCAACTCAGGTCACAAATGAATGCATATTCACAAAGATAGCTGAAATGTTTTTGGAAAAGAGTTAGAAAACTGCCTCAGAATCACTCTCTCTCCATAGTGCCATCTCAGGAGATGTGCACTCTTTGTTTTGGGTCCCATATGTGCTGAGGTGGCATGGTATGTGGCGATGAGGTCACTGCCATGTCACATGGGATCTTCCTACTTAGCTAGGCTGACCAGGAATTGAACCCAGGACCTCTCAAAAAGAGGTGCCCAGCCCCCTAGGGTGCATACCACTAGGATGGCTAAGAATTCATGGAAAAACATAGATAAATTCATAGGCTCTACTTTAGGTATGTCAGTGCTCAGTCAACTCAGGAAAAGATGAATAGCTTCACATTGAAAGGGGATTAAGGGGTCCACTCCATATCCTGATTGGGTGTTTGGTTCCATAGGTCAAAATGTGTTATCACCACTTTTGGTTGGACCAATACTAAGATAAAAATGCATGGATGCTCAGTGCATCTCTAATACAACTAGAATATGCCTCAAAGCAATGGAAAAGCACTTTTTCTTACTAAGGGTCCCGACCTGGACACGGGACTACCCCCAAACACGCCCACGCCCGTATCATGGAGAACGTTAAGGAGCTCTCCTAGTGTGATGCCAGAGATGAGCAGGGCCACCTGCAGCACGCCCCTGACTGCGAGCAGCGAGACTGCTTCGTAGTCCAGGGGAAGCAGCAGGAGAAGAACACCGGCGCCAAAGCGAAGCTGCCGGATCATTACAGGTGCACCATCACGTGTGCCTTCTGCGGGAAGCGGAAGTACTACGAGGTTGAGTGCTACCATAAGCAACGCCTATCGGCGAAGCTTCAGGGTGAAGATCCTGGCAAAGGCTCAGGCAAAGGTGGAGGCAAAGGCAAAGGCAACGACTCCGGCAAGGGCAAGTCGAAGGGACGTGGACAAGGGCAAGACAAGGGTCAAGGTGGACGAGGAGAAAGCGCTAACCGCCAGCCAGACAAGGACAACAAGAACAAGGACAAGAACGGAGGCAACCCCAACCCCAATCCAGGGGGGAACTCCGAGCCCTCTGGAGGGCAGTCTGGTCCTACCACACGCTCACAAACGCAGGCCCAGCAAGAACAAAGATCCAAGCGTGAGCATGAAGGTGGTGATGACGGCAACGCTAAGAAGAGGAGCCGTTTCATGAGGATGGCCCGCAAATTGCGGAACAAGGGGTTCATGGTGACCTGTCCCGCGGAGTTCTGACGGGGACGCTCCGGTGGCACCCAAGACCTGGTGTTTTGGGTACGTATCCCACTAGGGGGACGCGAATACCTGGGGGTATTGGATACTGGCGCCACCATATCTATAGTGGCCAAGAAAATTTTACCTTGTGGGAGCCTGAAGAACACCATGACCACCGTGGCTATACGCATTGGGGATGGACATGTGGTGCACAGCTGCGGGGACTGTGAAGTGGAGGTACCTATGGGCTCCCGGACTATCGCCCATCGGTTCTATGTGATGGACACTGAGGCCTTCGACTTTGTACTGGGGACTGACTTCTTCGTACAGCACTCCCAGATACAATCCCTGACGCTGCAAGCGCCCTACTTCCTCTACGTGAACCACGGCAGTGGCAGAGAGTCTGTGCCACTGGAGCAGTCGGAACATACCTCGAGTTACCTGAGGCTATCGAAGGAGGAGCCCTCGAACATGATGGCGGCCTCCAAAACTGAGGACTATCAACTATTGGGGGAAGTCCTAGACCAAGGTCTGAAGGAGTTGGGTTACTCTAGAGAAGACCTGAGTGTGGAGTTGTTCGCCAGCGACAAACAGCATGTACTGGACCTTTACTGCAGCAAGGGGAAGAACTGCAGCTACAAATTTTACTGGCCCTCTTTCGGGATGGCCTACGGGAACCCCAGGTTCAGTGAACTGGGGAAGGTGCTGACCGAGGTGGCCTTGGAACATTCCCGTATGGTCCTGTGTTCCCCCGATTGGGGAGCCCATGGGGGCAACGAGTACTGGCGAAACCTCCTGGACAGGCTGACTATCAGCTCTGTTCGGTTACCTGATGAGGCCATCTACGTGCCTCTGGGGCGTAAGACGCCTATTGGGAAACCAGGATGGGGGAGTATGCTGAGCGTGGTGGACGGAGGTCTTACCTCCATCCACGGGGAGGATCTGGACCCGACTCTGGTCCAGGCTATACAACGAGAAAGCGATGGACTCGCCTTGGGTGACTTGAAGGATCGCCTACGACCTCAAGATGCTATTGAGACTACACCCGGAGGAGATGAGTACGTCGTGACTGACACCAACGCCCCCAACTCTCCCTGCCATGTACCTGTTCGTGATGGAGTCTCTGAGTGTGGACTATCTGAGCTACCTAGCTCTATCCACTCGGATGACGAAACTGAGCACGACGCCTTCTCCGTGCAGACCTGTGTTGAGGAAGTGGAGAACGCCGAGTACGTCGCCCCACTGAAACCCCTACTCTCCACGAGGGTGGAAGACCCCGTGGACGAATAGCTGGACCCTCGATCCAGGCTAAGGGAGTATGTGGATTCCAAGAGGAAGTTGGTGGCGAAAAAGCTATGCTACGCAAAGCCTACCGACAGCTCATGGCCACTGAAGCAAGGACGTATGGGAGATCTATCCCAATTGAAGGATGACCTCGAACAGAAGATCACCACCTGGCAAAGGGAGGTAGATCTTAAGCTCATGAAGAGCGTGTGGGGTGCCCATGTGAGGACCCCAGAGGAGGACGACCTCTCGGAGGAATGTGTATGTGAACCCCCTCGAGCGTGCCTATGTTGCCATCGTCCACCGGAGATGGTTGAACAAGACCTTCTATATGCCTACCAAGGGTTGAAGGACACCACCAAGGGCGAAGAGTCGGTGGAGGATCACCTCCCGACGTCTGTTACGCAGGGGGCAAGCAACTTACACTCTGACGAGGACATGGAGGACAAGATCAAGCTATTGGACCCGCGGGTGCAGAAGCTTATAAGCACCTATCTGGAGGTGTTCGGAGAACTACCCCCTCCAGCCTCATGCGACAAGCTGGTACAGATGGACCTCAAGCTGAAACCCGAGTTCGTGGGTCACAAGATCCGGAGGAGACCCTATCCAGCTCCTAAAGAGCAGGCCAACGAGATGGAGCGACAGATACAAGAATGTATCGACACTGGCCTAGTCCTGGAGTACAAGGACGGGGACTACCCCCTACACTGCAGCCCCTGCTTCCTGGTGGCTAAGCCTGGGTCTACAGCCAAACGGCTGGTAGTGGACTACAGAGAGCTGAACAAGAAGACGTTGAACCACTCAGGGTCCAATCACACTATGGAGTCTACCCTGGAGAAGATAGCCTCCTGCCGCTACAAGACCAAGATGGACAAGAGGAGCGGATTCTGGCAAGTGGACCTGACGCCCAACGCACAGGAACTACTGGCCTTCATCACCCCTCAGGGGAGGGTATTCAAGTGGAAGGTCATGCCGTTTGGTGTGGCCAACGCACCCGCTCTATTCCAAGAGCTGATGAACAAGATCGTGTCCATCCTACGAAGGAGACCTAAGGTGCAGGAGCTTATATCCCGTGGGGCCCAGATGGAGGCTCACATCGACGATGTATGCCTCGGGACCAATACCCAGGAGGATCACCTAATCCTCTTGGGTGAGTTCTTTGCGGTCTGCCAGGAGAACCACACACGACTCAAGCTGGAGAAGTGTGAGCTCATGCAGGAGACCATGCAGTACCTGGGGTTTGACGTTGGCTATGGGTGGTGAACCCCAGCGGCCTCTAAGGCCAAACCCCTGATGGATGCTAAGGTACGACACGAAGACCCCAAGAAAGGACTTCATGATGTACGCAGTTTCATTGGGGAGTGCAACTTCTATCGCCGCCACATCAAAAACTTCACCTATACCAGCGCCGTACTGACGGACTTGATCAAGAAGAGTACTACTTGGCGCTGGGGCCCACAAGAGCAACAAACGTTTGACGAACTCAAAGACAAGGTGGCCAACGCTAAGTGCTTGGGCGTGCCTAAGGCACAAGGGGAGATTATCCTGGTGACCGACGCCAGCAATGTGGGCGGTGGTGGAACGTTGTTCCAATGGCAAGCACTAGAGAAGGAGGAGTTCGTCTCGGCCATTTCCCAATGGGGGAAGGAAGGTCTCAACCGAGATGGAACCCTCAAGCACAGCTACCCTGACGATAAGTGGGTCCTAGTACCTCTGGGCCACTGGAACTGGAAGTGGAACCAGGCCAGGGGGAACTACTCCACCTATGAGCAGGAATTGCTCGCGGGTATGCTGGTGCTATCCTCACAAGCAGGACTGTTGGGGAGTAACCCTGTGGTCTGGCTGTGCGACCAAGAACCGGTCCGCAGTTTCCAGAAGGGCCCCCCACCTGAGAAGGCCAAGCTACGGCGCTGGTGGACCTACCTCAGTCAACTACGGCTGACGGTGCACCATATCCAGGGAGTGAAGAACGAGTGTGCAGAGTACATCAGCCGCAACAACTTCGACGCCCTGATTGGTGCCCGGTCTGAAGCGCTGGCTAAGGAGGCGTTCAGCCAGATGGACGTCCACTTGGACCTCAACATGACGATGATACACCCCTTGGATGGACTCCAACAAGCAGAGTACCTGAAGGAGTTTGGGGATATCTACAAGTGCCTGGAGAAACGCCTTGAACCCCTCCTGGTCAACCAAGATCAGTGGAAGAGGGACAAGAGCTACCTCTGGCACGAGGACCGCATCGTGGTGCCTAGTGACAGAGTCCCAGCGCTGCTGAAGTGGACCCATGAGTCCAGCGGTCATGTGGGTGCTGACCGTACCCTGAGGCTGTTGAAGCAGTGGTTCCACACTACGTGGACTGACGACCAACTGCGGAAAACCCTCCAGCCTATCGTGGGCAAGTGCCCGTGCAGGTCCTGCAAACGGGGGGATATCAGGGACAGAGGTCTCTACTCGACCCTGCCCATCCCTCACTGTGCTAACAGTATTCTATACGTGGACTACACGGAGATGCCGAAGCACGGGGGCTATGACTTCGCCCTCGTGGTAACCTGTGGGTTGACCAGGTTTACCAGGGTGTTCCCATGTACTAAGCACATTACCGGAGAGGAGACTATCAAGACACTCCTGGAGGAGTGGTTTGGTGTCTATGGGGCGCCCAAAGAGATCAACTCCGATGAGGACGTACGAGTACGCTCAGATACTGGCTGGTACAAGATGGTCCTGAGATCGCTCAATGTCCAGGTGTCTACGGGGATTCCCTACTCTCACACGAGCAACCCCCTATGTGAGCGAGGGATCCGTGTCCTCAAGGAGAACGTAAGGATATGGTGCAAAACTGAACGCACCAGAGACTGGGTGAGACTACTCCCCGTCATATCCTTGATGATGAACTCCCAAGAGAGTTCAGCTACTGGCTACTCGCCCCATGAGCTATTGGTAGGGCGCCCGGCATGGTTCCTACATGCCCCCTATCCAGAGGACACCCATTCTTCTGTGGGTGAATGGGTCCAAGAGCAACAAGCGAAGGTGGACAAGGCCAAGGTTATGCTCCAGAGAGTGAGGGAGCGTCAGTGGAACAAGAAGAACAAGCACCGAGTATCGGCCACCTACCAAGAGGGGGACTGGGTATTGGTGCACCACAGTCGACTACCCGCCTGGCCACGCTCTACCAGCGATAACCCATACTTTGGGCCGTACAAGATTCTATCAGTGGATGGACACCGTATCACCGTGCGGTGTTCTCCCCGTCTAGGGGGGACCCTGGTGTGCGCTGCTCAACACCAGAAGCGCTACTATGATCCTGAAGACCTCTCTGGGGAGGAGTGGGAGCTGAACGACAAGGAAATCGCCGCTCTGGACCTACAAGGGGCTGCCAGCCCTATGGAAGTTGAAGGTGAACTCCCCGACATGAACGCCCAGGAGATGGCTAAGGAGGGCTTCTACCTGGTGAAGTCTGTCCTACGCCACCGCTATCGCCAGGGTTGGCGCTTCCTCACCCTGTGGGAAGGGTTTGGAGTCGAAGAGGCCACCTGGGAGCCCTTCTCTGCGTTTGTTCTACCTGAGGGACGCCTAAACTCAGTTCTGGTTGACTACTTGTCCCAGAAAAACCTTGGTGAGTTGCTGAGGCTCGCTGAGACGCTTGCCTCCAAGACTAAAGCTAGGGACTCAACCTTACCTTACCCCTAAGTGTGCTACGTCTGTCTGTGTGCGTCTCGATTCTCTCCCGGGTGTGGCTCCCGGAGACCGGGCTTCGCTGATGTCGGACCGAAGGTCCTAGTCAGGTACTGTTACCACTCCTATGGCGCCCAATTTCTGTGCTGGTGCCTATCCTTGGGGAAGACGGCAAAAGCCCTACCTACTACAGGGGAGGGGTGGCCAAGTGTGCTAAGGGCATACAAAACGCCCATTTTTGCTAAAGGCCAAAAGCTAACGCACTCCCCTGCCCACGAGGAAATGCACGCGGGACAGGAGACACCACTACACTACACACCCTACCTACAGTGGCACCATCCTGGTGGGCGAGCACTTTGTTATGGCTTCGAACAGCAGCAGCGCAACAGCGCAGCGCAACAGCGCAACAGCGCGCAAATCGCAAGTCGTAGTCGCAATCGCGCTGACAGTCTGTGAATAATAAAGAAGCATCGAATGCCAACTGTGAATGAGCGCTGTAAGATACTTCGATATTTGAACAGGGTTTATGTCTTCGAGATTGTGTTATTATTGGTGCCCCGTCTAAAGATCCTGCGAGGTTTGTCGATTGGGATTTTGGATTCGGATTTTGAGAAACAAAGAGGCACAGGAGTGCAGTCGAGTTCCCAAGAAACAAACCACAACAAGTGGTAGCCAGCTAGGTGGCGGGGAGGATCAGTCTTCGAGATCAATCTCCGACGCCGCAACGCCGTCAACTTGATTTGGACTTCAATCTACAATGGAGCGGCCCTTCGACGACGCAGCTATGCTGCATTTCATCAGAGACAGTTTGTTTCGAAGTGATTCACCCTTGCATCACGAATTTTCGACCTCGTTAGAGAAGTTCATCGCAGAGCGCATCGCTAGTCGAGAAAGCGAGTGGTTTCCATGTCTCTCTCGTGATCTTCACAGCTGTTCGCAGAAGCTTGCGGATACTCAAGCCAAAGTTATCGAATTGGAACAACGCGTCGATGTATTGCAGGCAACAGCAGCAAGTGCTACCGCAGCAACTGAACAACGCGTCGATGCATTGCAGGCGACAGCAGCAAGTGCCACGGCAGCAACTGGCCAGCGCATCGATACCTTGCAGTCCTCGACGGAAAATGCAACTCAAGCTGCTGCAAATGAGCTTCGACGCGTAGAACTTGAATTGTCGCAATGTTACGCTCTTCTTAACGAATTTGTACGAACTTCGAGTCCACCACCTCCGAACAACATCCAGTTTCCGCAACCACAACAACAACAGTTTCCGCAACCACCGTCTTCTTCGAATTCGAACCAACCTCACCCTCCACAACAACCACTCCCACAGCGGCCTACCTTCGAACCACTACCACAGTTCGTAGTTCAACGTGCTCCTTCGCAGGAGATTTTGGGACGCCGCGTCGAGCGCCTGAACAAACTGGTCAAGAGGTTCACGGGTAAACCTGGATGTGGAGAATTTCGAACATGGAAAGAAGATCTATTACGAGCCTTCACTTTGTCGGACATCACCTCACCCGTCGATCAGGCAGCAACGATGTCATTCCTCCTCGATGGTGATGCCGCTGAGTACTATCATAGCCTGACGAAAGTTGTACAGGACGACTGGTTCGAGCTCATGCGTGTGTTAGGCCAGCGTTTCGACTGCATATCCCATGAGCCAGTGTATTTGTTGAGAATGTTGAGCTTGAAAGAGAGCGAGTTTCCCCGACATGCAGATTACGTTCGAGAATTTCGTACATGCGTTATCAAGTCGAAGGTCAACACGAATGAACTCCAGATGGGTTACCTCGTCAACTCTCGATTTGTTGAAGGGTTGTCGAATGACGCTGTGCGTCGGCAATACATCGTTGAGGTCCGTTCGAGATGGCGTTCTAATAATCCATTTGGATTCGATACCTTGGTAGAGACCATCGCGGAAGCCTACATTGCGGCTGGGTATCAACTGGAAGAAGTACAGAACGCATCGAGAACGACATCAGATCACACCCTGGGTCCTGCAGTGTCGAGACCCCTGCCTATGATGGTCCCACCTACTTCAACTTCCACGTTTCCATCGAACCCTATGCCAACGCCACACGTCACACCGATGCCGACCCCAGCTGCGGCGCCCACGGCTTCGACCGTGGCAGAGCCGATGAATCTCGATGCAATTGCCAAGCTTCGAGAAGAGTTACATGCCTACATTGGTGAACGGTTCGGACGTCAACATGGTGGACGCCAAGATGGTCGGGAAAGCAGACGTTGCTACAACTGTGGCGAACAAGGACACTTGGCACGCGACTGTCCAAAAGGTCGACCGCCATCCCGAGGACGAGAACGCCGGGAATCACGGTCGAACACGCCGAAACGAGATCAAAGTCGAGACAGCAAGGGACGGTTTCGATCCCGCTCCAAGAGCAGAGAAAGGCCTACAACGGCCTAGAAAACAATTCCGAAGACCTGGTGGCGGACGTCCTCGAGAAGAGCTGAACACCACCACCAGCACCAATAAACCCGAAAAGAATTCGACGCTTGGAGGTGTCACTGTCGAAGGAACTGAACCTGAGCATGCGTCTCTGTTCACGGTTCGAGGGCGCATTTGCGCATGTCGTGAAGACTCCTTCCACTCCAGCGTGGAACTGTGGGTCGACTGTGGAGCGACTAGTGACTTTATGTCGATGCAAACGGCAAAGAGGGCGCGACTTCCCCTCTATAAACTGAGAAACCCTGGACATGTCTTGACAGCAGGAGGTGTCCAAGTCGAAGTACGGTACTACACGCGAGCTTATGTTCGAGTTGGAGAGCTTGTATTTCGTCATCACTTCAAGGTCTTGGAGATTTTGCCGGATGTAGTGCTTGGACTACCATGGCTTCGAAGCTACAATCCAACTGTCAACTGGAAGGAGCTATACGCCGACATCCAACATGGTTCGATTTTGTACCGGTTGTCTTTTGGCGAATCACGACATTCCACCCAGCTACAGTTTCAAGCAGCTTCAAAGCTGGACCTTCTTTCGATACTTTCATCCAGTTCCTCGAAAGCGAGTCCGGTTGGGAATCCTACCCCACATGCCAACGAACACCCTGACCTACACTCGTCGACACACGTTCAGCGCAGTACTGACACGTACCATGAGTCCGAAACGGAAGATGGTATCACCGATGAGGAGTGCAGCGATATGGAGATTGAGTACATTTCGTTGCCAAAACTCAAAAGAGAGATCCGTCGATCTGATCTCACGGGAGATCAAGTATTTCTGTGTTGCATGCCTCGACCAGCAGTGCCGGTCGATGAAATGTATAAGATGCAAGCCAGCGATGGCAATGATGACGGGCTTGACCCTGTTCGACGCAAACTACCCAGTCGATTACACAAGTGGGCGGACCTCTACGACCGGGAGAAAGCGGAATATGGAGACCTACCTCCGCATCGACCTGGAAGAGACCATCGAATACGCCTCGATTCGGAAGAAAATCCACCGTGGGTACACCCTTACAAAATGGATCCGAGCCAACTAGATGAACTTCGACGACAATTGGACAAGTTGCATCGATCTGGTCGCATCAGACCATCCTCGAGTCCATACGGAGCGGGTTGCCTACTCGTGAAGAAAGCGAATGGTAAATGGCGTATGTGCGTCGACTACCGAGCGTTGAATACACGAACTGTACGAGATGGATATCCTTTGCCATCGATCCAATCCATCTTGAGTACACTGGGGGGTTCCACCGTATTCTCAAAGATTGACCTTGTTAGTGGGTTCCACCAGATCCGAATTCAAGACGAAGATATCGAGAAAACCGCCTTCAACACACAATTTGGCGCCTTCGAGTGGGTTGTTATGCCCTTTGGCCTCTGCAATGCACCGTCGACGTTCCAACGCGTCGTGAATGATGTCCTGCGAGACCACTTGGGGATCTTTGTATGGGTGTACATTGACGACATCCTCGTCTTCTCGAAGGATGCGGACGAACACCAACGACACCTCGACCTGGTACACGACCTACTCCGTGAGCACCAGCTCTTCCCCTGCATCGATAAATCCACATTCTTTCAGAGTCGAGTGCCCTTCTGCGGATACATCATCGACCAAGATGGAGTACACATGGACCCCGAAAAGATCAAGGTCATTCGAGGTTGGCCTCCACCAACTACGGTTCATGAAGTTCGACAGTTCATTGGATTGTGTGGATTTTACCAACAGTTTGTCGAAGGGTTCCAAGCTGTCGCAGCCCCTCTGACTGCAATGTTTAAGGCAGACTTCGAGTGGGAATGGACGGCCGTCCACCAAGCTTCCTTCGACAAGCTGAAACAGGCGATGATCAGCGCGACACATCTCAGTGCTATCGACCCCCGACAGCCGTATCACCTGTACACAGACGCTTCGAAAGACTGCGTGGGTGCTACGCTGGCGCAACGATGTGCGCATGGGAAGTACAAGGGACATCTTCGACCTATTGCCTTCATGTCGCGGAAAATGCAGCCTGCCGAAACTCGATACCCGATTCGAGAACAGGAGTTGTTGGCCATCGTATTAGCCTTGAAACAATGGTTTCACCTACTTCGAGGACCGCAGCAGGTGCACGTGCACACTGACCACGAAAGTCTTTGATATCTCAAGACCTGTCCTCGACCGCTGACACCACGGCAAGCACGATGGTCCCAATTCCTCGAGGAATACAACCTGACGTTGTGGTACGTGCCGGGCCTCGAGAACCCTGCGGCAGATGCCTGCTCTCGTTTAACTTCGCGGCAGTTGATGGAGATCGAAAATGCTACACGTACACGGGCTTTCGCAATTCCCCTGGTCGAAGACTGGGCTTCACCGGAAGGAGAACCTGTCGATGAGTTCCTACATGTACTTGAAGACACATTCTCTCATGACGAGGTGTGGCCCCAGCCGTACGACCACCTGTACGTTTCACTACGAAGCGGACGCTCCGTGGGGAAGGAACTTGACGCAGATGAGCTTGCGGAACCAGCCCTCCAATTCGACACCGAACCCGCCGTCGAGCCGGAGGACCTGGAGCCGCGACCGTCGAGCGCGACAACTGCGGATCCAGCACCATCGGACGAGATCATGGCTGAGAATTCACACCAACCAAACATGCATCTCGATGAGGCTGGCAATGAGCCAGACACGTCTATTGACACCGACGACCTCCCCGATGTAAGCATGGATCGCCCCCTTCGAGTCACCTTTGGCAATGAACTTCGATACGCACCGACCATGGCGGAACTGATTCGCTGTCGACGTCGCCGTGACGGCACGTTGCAATCGGTTCCCTTGCCGAAAGTTGCGCCGAACACGCCGTACCCTTCGAGTCTTAAGGGTACACACCGCCGAGTACATCGACATTATCAGTGCAAAGACTTGACTTCGACAGCTGTGTGGGCGACAGCCTATCGGGAGGACCCCCGGACGAAACACATCTACGAAGTCGCAATTCGAAGCCCTGCGGCACGACACCAGCTTCGAGATGCCAAGTTGTCCTTCGACGATGGCAAATTCTGCCATTTGTCGATGATGGGCAAACGTGTGCTTGTCCCCCGAACGCTGGTTACGTTGATTGTGGCTATGTATCACGAGTCGGAGTTCTATGGCCACTCAGGAGTCCTTCGAACCATGGCCCTGATTAAGCGCGACTATGTGTGTTCACACCTACGACACTATATCGAGCGATACATACTAAGTTGCGATGTCTGTCAAGCGGCGAAATCAAGACGAGTCGACACCGCCAGAGTCCCAAGACCCTTGCCGGTGCCCGACACCAAATGGCACAGTGTGTCCGTCGATTGGGTTTCGGGATTGCCGCCGACCACAAGGGGCCATGATGCCATCATGACTGTAGTCGACCGATTCTCCAAGCGTGGAATGTTCATCCCTTGTCGCAAGGATATGACAGCCGACGACCTCATCTATGTGTTCCTACGTGAGGTTATTCGATTGAAAGGATGCCCTCGACAAATTGTTTCTGACCGAGACAAGCTGTTCGAGTCTCAGGCGTGGAAGGAGTTGGCCCAGCGCTTCAAGATTGAGATGCATCAAACAGTGGCCAACCGCCCTCGAGGCAATGGCCTGGCGGAGCGCAGTAATCAGTCCATCCTCCAGCGCCTGCGTACACACGGCATCTTCGGCAACAACGAGTGGGATGTCGACCTCCTGTTCGCCGAAATCCAGTTCAACAACCTGACATCCAATAGTCTTCGACTATCCCCGTTCGAGATAGATGAAGGACGAACACCCCTTTTTCCATTGGATTTTCCCCGAATGACTTCTCATGCACATGAACCATCGACCGTGAATGATTACATGCAACGAGCGGAACGTACCTTCGATTCTGTGCGTGCAATGCTTGCCGAGGAACGTCGACGCCAGATGCATGTGGTCCTGCAAATGGACCGACACGTTCGAGTGCCTGAAGTCGGTGAACGATGGTGGGTGTTGGTGCCTGAATATCGACATAAAGGGAAACTCGATGTTGTCTGGTGCGGCCCTTACAAAATACTCGAGGTACTGATCAAGGGCGAGAATGTCAAACTGGACATCCCTGCCCCCTTCGATGGGTTGCGAGTTTTCAATCGAGACAGCATAAAACCCTACGTCCATCGAGAGGGACAGCCGGTGTGGGAGTTTCCGATGCCCCCTGTCAAAACTGGAGAATCTCCCCGACTTGTCAAAATTGTGGCTAGACGTCGAGTGGGATCTAAAAAGCGCCGCACATTCCTGTACCGTTGTGAATGGGATGACGACACATGGTCTTGGGAGTCGAGCAAGGCTCTAGAAGAGGATCCTGTGTACCTTGAGTTCCTTCGACTCCACCCTGAGTAACTGAGTAACACCCTTACCCTTCTCTGCAGCGTGGTTTTTCGAAAAAAACTCATGCGAGGTTCCGGGTCGAACACCGGAGCCTCCGCCTATGGTACTACCTCCCGGACGCCCCGAGCTTCCTCTCGACCTCCGCCTTCTCGAGCGAAATCGTCGAACGTCATCGATGTTGACGCGATTGAACCCCCAGCGAGGACGACTTCAACTGGCCGCTGCTTGTCGGTAGCATCAGCGCCAACTCGTCCGAATCGACCTCTCGATCCATTCGAACCGCCGCACCACAGCCAGTCGGCATATGCTGGGAGCTCGAAAGGAAAAGGAGGCCCGTCGAAAGGAGGCAAGGGAGGTGTGTTCCCTCGCGGGAAATTTGCTGGAATGGCGCCGAGTGGACGACCCATCATAACAGGAGGCGCCGAAGGCTTGGAATGGCTCGAGATAGCCCTGGCCAGCTTGCCTGTTCTGGAACCGACGAAGGGAGGGACTCCACCCGACATGCCGCCGGAACTCTGTAAGCTGTACGGGCCCCCTCCCCCGGTCGATGCAGAATACTTTCGAGAGCGGTGTTCAAGCCCTGACTGGTTCGATTCTGATGATGAAGATCTTGCTTGCTACACGGGGTACGACGACTGATCTTCCTTCTTCTGTTCAGCGCCCGGATGGGTCGACAGTTCTTGGACATCGAGGCCGAACACCTGGACATTGAGGTCATCCAGAGAGGATCCGAGTACCGGAGAGCCGAAAGTCGAAGACGACTGGGTCGACCAATCCTGGCATTCGAATGCCCCGAAAACACAAGCTTCTACTCGAACGAACCAATCCGACTCCTACTACCACGACGCCGACTCCTATTACCACGACGATAATTACAACTACGACGCTGAATCCTGGCCACTCGAGTCCGACGACGAAGCAGAATATCCTTACGAACCCGCGCGGTCGACAGCACCACCCAGCTACGATTCTGTGCCGGTGCCGGAGTCGAAATGGCAGCCCTACAACATGCCGCAGTACAATCATGAAATCGAGACCATCGACGAACTTCAACACTTGGGAACGTTCGGATTGAAGCCACCCTATCGATTTGGGACACATGAAGATGATCCGATGAAGACGGAGTACACTAAGCTCGAACCATCGGTGCTCACTATTGCGTCGAGTACCATGGCTGGTCTTCCAAAGCCGCACACATTCCTGAGCGAGAAACACTATGAAGTCGTGTCGAACGCAAATGCCGCCATTGTCGAGTTGGGCAAGACCATCTGCATCGACAGTTGGGGTCGAACCGCACCATTCCCGTACGAAATGGCTCGAAGTGCCCCTGACACGTCTTTCGATGAACATGGAAACCTTGGTGATAAGCCAGGATACCAATGGTATACAAAAATCGAAGTGGCTTGTCAAAACTTTCGAACAGCCCTCATGAAATGGCGACATTATGATGAAGAGCTCGATTATGGATTCCGACAAGACCTCACCGAACATACCCTGCCGAGTCAAATTGCTCGACTCAACCGCATGCATCGAGAGATCTCGGGTATCGACGACCTGATAAACGTTGCGGATGGGATCGACCTGATCTTCAAGTATCGACGCTTCTGGACCCACGAAAAGATGAGACGAGAAGCTCCCGTTGCAGTTTCGATTATGGGAGTTATCCGTGATCTTCAAAAAGTTTGCCAATCGAACGACTGGCTCTTCGAAGATCGAGCCCCCTTCCTTGCGTACAAAGTCGATTTGCTTCTTCGCCGACACCAACTGCGTGGCCTTCGAGGCACCTCTCGACTTGGGTATAAACGATATGGATGCGCTCCTCATCGAACACAGGACCTTGCGGTCCAGCTCCAAGAATACTTTCGAATCGGAGAACAGGTCGAACCTTACGCGTACAACGCAGTCGCACCGGGCGCCCCCATCGACCTTGTCCAGTTGGCGACGATCTACCAGACTGGACCCGGACGACTCGGGTACCACGACTTCGATAGGGCAATCCGACGAGTTGCTGCCCTTCACTCATCGAATGAAGAGTATGTCAATCTTTTCCCTTTCGTGGATGCCCCCGATTTGGTTCGACGCCTGGGTACCTCGACGTACCTCATGTCCCCCTACGAGGCCGGATATCAAGATGGACAACGTTGGCGTCAGACGGTCAAGTTTCGAAGGGACGTCTATGCTGACGAACGGGAGGAGATCGAGAAGACCGACTCGCCTGCGAGCGACCCGTTCCACCCCGACCCCCTCGATCTCCGGTTCTTGTCGATGGAGTCGAATGCCTATCAGCACCACTTCGACATTCCGTTCTTCAAGTACCTCACGCCGGTCCACGAAGACTTTCAGGCTGCACATCGACGCAAGGTCAGCTGCCGAGACCAAGTCCTCGAAGCGGTCATTGTCGACACGGCTTCGAGCCTTGTGACTGCAGAAGCGGTTCGATTCGCTCTGCAGAGTTCCCTCGCTGACGGCCACTATGTCCATCAACACCTCGGTCGACTCCAAGAAGAAGGTTCTCGAACCGACACGCTTGAGATCGTCGACCGATATGCCCTCGGCCCTGAGAAGGACGACATCAGCGCCGTCATTGTGGTACGACGACTTTCGATTGCCGACACGCCGTGGTGGCGGGTCGATACGCGAACTGGTCAGTTCTACCACAGCATGGCCGCTGGTACTGGTTCGAAGGAAACCTATCGGTGGTCTACTGGTCGACATGACGGATACTCCTTCGAGGTCACCAATCGGGCCGATCTGTGGAGTGAGGACGCTTGGAAACCGTCGAGCCTCTGGGATTTCTATTCGACCAGGGCACAAACACTGGGACCTGGACAATTTCGAGCGCTTGCCCGTGAACATGTCTTCGTATTCCAGTACAAGTGTCCCGTCGATGACCGACCTGGTGATCCCAACCTTCGATTGCTGAACCATCGATCTGCTTTCCTGATTCAGAAGCGTGCCCTCGACAGCGATATCCGTCGACACTATACGGGTCATGACACCTTCAAGTTCATGGCTGGCGTCGAGACACTGAAGGAAGTGCATGAACTATGTTGACTTCCCGTGGATCGTTCGTACACGTACACGTGGGGCAGGGACTGCTGATTCGACATTTCTGGATGCCAAGTAATGGCTGATTCGACATGTCTGGATGCCAAGTAATGGCTGATTCGACATGTCTGGATGCCAAGTAATGGCTGATTCCACATGTCTGGATGCCAAGTAATGGCTTATTCGACAGTCTGGATGCCATTAATGGTATCGAATGCCTCCATATGCCTGTCGAGCTGACAGATGTACAGGCCTGTTGGTCTGCTGAGCATCCAGCTTCGATGCTATGGTATGTTATGGTTCGACGTGCCCACAGCCTTGCTGCGGGTACAGCGCCCGTGCAGTGTGCCTGGCGAGGTTGTCTTCAGCAGCTTCCGCCGAAGGCCGCAGCCGTGGCAAAGTCGAACACGGCGTGTGAATGAGGCGCTGACGACGTGTGTCCCATGACTGCACCTCGGTGTGTGATCTCGACCAGAATTGGTCCACTGTTTCGACCAGAATTGGTCCACTGTTTCGACCAGGATTGGTCCACTGTTATGCTTCTGTAGCCAGCACATGTCGAGGCCGAAAAAAAATTTTTTCTGTCTGGGCCTGCTCTCATTCGACATTGTGACGCCCGCCCAGGTGAGTGAGACCTCTTCGAGGTCTCCACGGGGCGGTAGTGTTATGGCTTCGAACAGCAGCACCGCAACAGCGCAGCGCAACAGCGCAACAGCGCGCAAATCGCAAGTCGCAGTCGCAATCGCGCTGACAGTCTGTGAATAATAAAGAAGCATCGAATGCCAACTGTGAATGAGCGCTGTAAGATACTTCGATCTTTGAACAGGGTTTATGTCTTCGAGATTGTGTTATTATTGGTGCCCCGTCTAAAGATCCTGCGAGGTTTGTCGATTGGGATTTTGGATTCGGATTTTGAGAAACAAAGAGGCACAGGAGTGCAGTCGAGTTCCCAAGAAACAAACCACAACAACTTCTGCAACTGGCTCAAGCCCCCACTCAGGACTACCACTCCTACACGCACACTCTACTGGGTGTGGTTGAAGAACGCGTCGCGGGTCCTAATGACCCTCCTGTGAAGAAGACAAGAGAACACAGCGCTGCTAAGCAACTGTGGCCTAACAGGGGACGCCACAACGCGTTTCCCTTGCTAGGGCTTGGAGGGAAGAGGTGCTCTTGATGCGTGCACAGCGTGGATGTTGATGAAGTCGAACTGCCCTCGCCACTCCTGGCTGAGGTGCAGTCAATTGTTTGTGTGATCAGCGCCCTCGTTTAGCAGGGCTAGAAAAAAATGGTATGCTGCTGCACCAATCACCCTACCTGCCCACCTGTAAAGCAAAGGCAAATGAAGGGGTGTTTGCGGCGGAGGAACCAAGCCACACTCCACGTATTATACGCTTCTCAGTGTGACCTATAATACACTGTCCGCATACACGCCCTGTCAAGCAAGCAAGCGTTAAGAGACTCCTCAGGTTCTCTTAAAGAACGTACCGAGGAGCCCCTGGGTAACCTAAACAAGGTTTACCGTGCGCATTTCGCGTGGCCTACCCGTTAATGCGTGTGTGAATGCCCGAGCATGCACGAGTGTACGAGAGGTCTTTGACAAACCTCTAATCTTACCCACAATCGCGGACTCCACCAGGGGGTGGCCCCTCCTGGGCTTACTCCCCTTACCTAGCGCTGGAGAGAGAGAGAGCAAGTGGGAACGTGAACGAGGCGCAAGCGAAAAACGTCGCTATGCACTTGTGTGTATGTCTAATCACCCTGATCTGACCTCTAATCATCTGCAATCTTTGTAATCAATCCCTCTATCGCGTTCTATTGTTGTTAGCGCTGCTACAAGACTCGTTCACGGAGACACGAGACGAGCAATGTGTATGCTGCATACGAGACGAGCACACCTGTGGTTTATACCTGATTCATTGAAGTCTTTTCGTTGATTTTCGAATTCTTGGATTTTTGATTCTTCTATTAGTGTGGGTGGAATCTGTATGTTTATTTATTAATGTGTGTCTCGTCATTTTCCGAGTTACGTGAGACATACGTTTATAATTCCATTATTTCTGCATTTTCCGGCGCTTCGCTAGGAGCCGCTCCTGCGCGCCGCCTTTTTATGCGTAGGAATTTCTTGATTTAAAAAATCTAGAGATGACTATAATTTTTATAAAAATGTGCTTCTGATGCACAATTGGATTCTGCTCAGGTGTGTTGTCTTAGAAAAATTCTAGGCCGTCATTTGACGGATTTAGTTGTTGTCGCTTCGCGTTTGCGTGGATTCGTCCATAATTCTCCCATTCCTGTCTCTGCAGATATCCTCGCGAAAGCTTCGCTGAGTAGGCCGTGTTTGGGCCAAAAAACAGCCGCCAGGAGACTGAGCAGAACCCAAGACCCCACCAAGGGGCAATTTAATTTGTTTAACGACTCCCTTCGCCCTAAGACAGGTCACAGGTCGCCAGCAGGTTTACGAGAAGCCATGCGAGTGTGTAGGTTGTGTCTTGCGTTGGGTTTATGTCGCGTTGCGTCTTGGAGGGAGGGATGCACATGCACATGTTTATGGCATGCACCCTAACTAACCCAGCCAAGCCACAGGAACCCCGGCAGCGCCATGAGCGCTGAGTTTCCTGTAGGAAATGTTACAAACAGAGCAGCAAAAGAGCGCCAGCCATGGTGAGCGCCCATTTTTCTGTGTGAGGGCAACTATAGGTATTTTAAAGTAGATGTGGAAAACAAGGAAAGACCAAGAAAAAATCCCTCTTTCCTGAAAATGCGACAGTGGTGGCCACCACAGCACAGGGGGGGAGTAAGAAAAAGTGCTTTTCCCATGCTTTGAGGCATACTCTAGTTGTATCAGAGATGCACTGAGCATCCAGGCATTTCTATCTTAGTATTGGCCCCACCAAAAGTGGTGATGACACATTTCGACCTATGGAACCAAACACCCAATCAGGATATGGAGTGGTTCCCTTAATCCCCTTTCAATGTGAGGCAAATCATCTTTTCCTGAGTTGACTGAGAACTGACATATCCAGGGCAGAGCCTATGAATTTATCTATGTTTTCTCATGAATTCTTAGCTGTCCTAGTGGTATGCACCCTAGGGGGTTGGGCACCTCTTTTTGAGAGGCCCTGGGTTCAATTCACGGTCAGCCTAGCTAAGTAGGAAGATCCCATGTGACATGGCAGTGACCTCATCGCCACATGCCTTGCCACCTCAGCACATATGGGACCCAAAACAAAGAGTGCACATCTCCTGAGATGGCACTATGGAGATAGAGTGACCATGGGGCAGTCTTCCAACTCTTTTCCAAAACATTTCAGCTATCTTTGTGAATGTGCAATCCGATTTGACCTGAGTTGCAGTTTCTGTGAATATCCTTTCATCTTTCACTGTTTACACTGCAGCCCTTTATGCTTTGATCCTGATTCTCTTCTACTTGCATATCTCTGGCTTGGGCTATCTTGGATTAATTGTATTTCAGCAAACAAAAGCTTTTCATCTCCAAAAACAAGCAGCAGGAAACCCTACACCAGCAGCAAGCAGCAGGAGAGGCACAAACACCGTGTTGAAATCACTATAAACTTTTCTAGAATTGGACAAAAGCGGGTGCCGTGAGGGGGTCATCGGTACAAAGGAGAATGTCGTCTGTATGCGGTCATGGATGAAGCACGCCATATCAATACAAAAAGATGCAGCACTCGCGCCGTTGTTCAAAACCGGGACCGGGCGAACCGTCTACTTGCAAAAGCCCCACAGCAGTGGCTGAGAAAACATTTTCTGCCGCAGCCAATGCCCTGCAATCCCCACTGGACAGAAAGGACGCTTTATCTTTGTTATGTGGAACCCTTTCTCCCCCCTCCTGTTGTTGGCTAAACCGGAGCACACCGCAGGGAAAAAACGCTTGTCGAACGGTGGCGCAAACACCGGCAAATGACCAGACCCTGGGCACAATGGTTCGCTCGGCGTCAGTGCCGTACTGGAAAATTTCAGTCACATTTGTTTCAAACCGGTTTTCAAAATTGGTTCATATTGCCACTCCAGCAATGTTCCACACTGAATGCCGACACGCTTGAGCGCCGCTGGATTGCCCAGCCGGCAGCAAAATTAAATACCAGGGACACACCACATTTTTGCCGCAAATAGCAGCTGCTCCTTGGTGCCAGGGTGGTTAATGCCAAAACCCCTGGGAAACTCCTCTCCACTGCCCAAAGCATCATTTCTCAGCGCTGATGCACTGTACCCTTGCCTCTGCAACTGAATGTTTTAGCCGAGGGTAAACGTATCTGCAACAGACAGTTCTGTAGCAAACTGTATCAAGTGAAGCAGGAGGCTACGCCGGTTGCTCCTTTTCCCTCGAGATGGTCGGTTACCCGGACAGTTTTGCGAACTCATGGAAAATCCTCTTGCTGCATTTCAACGTCCAAAATCCTCTGCCATGCATTTCTTCCCATTCCCAAATCCGAGTTTTTTGCACTGTTTCGGAAGCCGGTAAGATCTTGAGGGACTGCAACACCACTCTCTGTGGACATAGGACACACAGCATGCACGCGGACACGAAGAAATTGCCAAGAGAATACCCACGGCTCTTGCTGTGCAGGCGTGCACGTCAGCAGCTCACGGGCCACTGCCCACTCCATGCCCCGTGCTAAGAGCACAAAGCTTTTCACCTTCTTTGCATCCCAAAATACAACAAAAGAAGGGCTCACAGCGCTTGCAGTGTGAATGCACTCATATATAGCATGCACGAAAGCCGCTCGTGGAGGTTACACTGTCGCAAGATGCATAGATAATGAGACATCACAAATCTTATAACAAAATCTGAAATGCACAAAGAAAGGTTCGTGCAGATCTCTGATTAAATGCTTCCATGGTGCCACAGAGCGCAGTCGGACGCGACGGCGGTTGTCCTTCAGGGCGCGGCAGGAATGCAACGCTCATGCGCCAGCATCATAGGGAGGGGGGTGACAAATGCTCCCCCTCAGCCACTCCTGCCGTTGTTCAGCGCACTCAACGCGCAGAGCGTGCAAAGCGCGAGTCACGCATGCCACCTCAGTTGCAGAGACCTGCAGGGTTTTATTGTCGATAAAGTCTGTTTCGTTAATACTTTTGTCAGTTTGGCATTATTTTGCTATCAATTACACGGTTTTGCACCATGACCACGCTGAAGAGTCACATAGCCACCATTGTTGGCGAAACGTGCACAGCGCCCCTTCGTATGTGCCCGTTGTATGCTCTTTGTGTATTTTAGGACGCAAAGATGGTGTCAATCTTGGTAGCATCCAGGAACTCATATGGCCGTGTGGTTTAGTCACGCCGTCGGAGTGAGCAGCGGTGTTGGACCTGATGGCGTTGTCCCACAATGGGTATCGTGGGTATATACTCAGTGTTGGCTCCGTGTTGCCGCTACGTTGAGTCCTGGATCTCAAAGGGCTGCTGGCCTTTCGTGGGATCAACATCAACAGCATGGTTGTATTAAAAACAAAATCGGAATCTTACCATAAAAAGCCGCGGTTTTTACAAAAAACGAGGCAACGGAGAAAACATCCATGGGTTTTATCGCAAGGTGAGTAGTAGCACAAGAGGCCGACGGAAAATCGAGAGGTTGGCCTGCAAGACCGCCACCTAACCTGCTTCACAGGATTGACACCCGCTCGTGAAGTCTAGGAATTCCAATTCGAGACTGAGTGCCTTCATGTGGAAGCCACCCCGCCACGCGTGCGCTGGGGCTGCTCAGTGAGTGACCTACGCCGTGAGTGTTGTTACCCGATGAGATGTCTGATGTTGGAGCAGCAGTGGTCCCGCAACTGCCCTCCGCTTGAGTAGCCACGTGGTAGTGGCGGACGCCCTACAGCCGGTCCCGCACGCCGAGGCGCAGAAGGAGGGGTGGGTTGGCCCCCAACTTGACACACGCGGCTGTCCGGCGAATAAGCCAAGTGAGACGACTCTCTGGAATACACTAGAGTGTAGCGCAAGCGCCACAGAGTTAGCGGTGTCCGAGTAAGAGGAGATGCCCTGTCCGTGCGTCGCTGTTTGGCATGGTGCATGCTGCATGCTAGTAAGTTGGAGTCCCGGCAGGTGTCTTAGGGAGGAGAGTGACGCAGAGCGCGGCCCTCAGCGACTTCCGCTTTTGCTCAGCGCACTGTAATAGGTTTTTCCTTAGACTCCATAGAAAACCACGAGGTTCGAAAAACTCCAGTCTATTCCTTTTCGGAGCGGCAGAGCACAAGAATCCTGCAAAGTCGATCTTGAACCACGAAGTCGCGTAAGTCTGAGCGGTTCACAAATTACAATGTTCCATTGCCTAAAAAAAAAATAAACAACATGTAATTCAGTGCGCTATAAAAGCAACTACTTTTACAAAATAAAACTGTTGCCTGCTGCACTTTATGTGATCGTGCGCATCCTGCACCTGCAACTGATAGACTGAAAGTCGCGGCTGTGCGCACCTCAGCGCTGAGATAAAATTCAGTGAAAAGAATAGAAATCTTAATACTATCACAGCGCCCTGCACTCTATCTTATTACACCCCCTTCCTAAGCTTCAAGTCACTTCTAAAAAAAAAGCAGTTTCTTGACTTGTCGGCTGATACCAAAAACATAAGGTAGGTGCATATAGATTATGGTTTCAAACCATCATAGCACTTTAAAAGAATGCGTCCCCTGGGATCAACTTTTTTCGTTCAGCGAAACTGCACTGCGCTGGGTTTGCAAAATGCCTTTACGCATGCAATGTGGGACTCCACTGAAAAACAGTGACTACCCACTAAAAAAAACCCCACTATACGCCTGAAAAAGGCTGCACAGTCAGTCTGCGCCCAAGGCACTAGTGTATTAAAAAATTAGAAACTTGTTGATGTGTTCGGGGTGAGAAAGGGGTATCCATTCCCACAACTCTTGCACAAACAAGACACAATCCATGAAAATCCATTAAACTTCTCCGTATGCATTGTCAAGGGCAGTTCACTGCCCAAACCCAAATAAGCACAAGGCAGTTAACTGCCATCAGCTTATCATGCATCCATGATATGATCCCGCTCTTGTCTTCCTTGAACACTTGTCACGCGTGTGACCACACAAGGGACTGCACCAGGGAACCTGTTGACAGCGCTGAGTAATGCGCCAACCGCAACAATACTTTCAGCATCATTGCGATGGTGCCTCCCATGCGCTTCCGGCGTCCTCCGCGCTTTCCTCGTCGCGTCTTTCTTGGTGGGTGTCCGTCCCATGGATCCGTCACGTCTTCACGCCCCTGTCTTTGAAATCCAAGTTGCCCCTGTGAAGCATCAGGGGTCCAAATTTCATAACTGCCACTTTGGTCTTCACTGAAGCTTCTATGGCTTGTCCAGTGTCTTTGACGACAGTGACAACCGTTGCATATCACTTTTCTCTTTGAACATACTCATTGACTTTGTGTCTGGGTTGTAGTTCGTCGCTCTGGCATCTTGTGTGTTCCTTCGCGCTGACCTTCATCGTTGGCGTCCCTCGGCTCTTGGAAGATCTCCTCTGGCTTGATCAGCTTCTCCTGCAAGAGCGTCAGCGATGAGAATGTCGTACTTTCCAACTGAGCACGTTGTTCGTACTCCGAAAATTTCCACAAGCGCAAAGCAACGAACTTCTGCTCTCTCGCAAGTCTCGTGCACTAACGTCAACGTCTCCAACATGCGGCGAATTTGTCTCTCCCCACTGCTTTGCTCCAATGACAATTCGTCAATTCGTCGATCTGTGTATTGGTCGTGTTCTCTCCAGTGCATCCGGAGGACATCCATCTCATGCCTCACGACCTCCTGAACAGCTGTTGACTTGTTTCGTCCTTGCACGAGTTTTTGCTGTGCCACGAGTAGGTTTTTCAAGGTGTGATCACTGTTTTCGATGCGGCGCTCGCACAGTTGATACCTTGAACTCGGATCTTTCATTGAACTTATGTCAGCGTTTGAAATCAAATCCGTCACTGAACTCATCTCATCGTTTGAACTTGGATCTTCTTCATCTCCCCCCCCCATGGGGGACTTTTAATTAGGAGGCCGGGGAATGGGGCCCCGCCCCCTTCTAAAAGCAGTCCTTATTCCATTATATACAATCCGCGCGCCGAAACGAAACATACCTCAAAAGTGGACGATGCAGCCCCTCTAAATGACCGCCTCGGAGAGCTGATTGGCGCTGTCATATTTGTTGTGATGAATTATGGCTCTTTCACAAAGTTAGGACCTTTACTAGGTTTTAACTTCTTTACCAGCATCCACTAATTCCATATAAGCTAGGGATGCGATTTAAAGGTGCACTAGCAAAGTTGAGGTGCCGAACAACACTATCAAGAAGCCACAGGCCCCAAAACGCAAGAAATCTATTTGCTATATTATTTATTTGCTGTGCACGCGTGCATTTCGCAGTCGCCGGCATTTGCGATCTTTCATTTTCACTGTCCAAAGTGAAATCGGGCTACGGTGCACGAAGTTTCGATCTAAGACCAATCTTATAAATGATTCTAGGGTGTTTTGCCGAACTCCGAGCATTTTCCGCCCGTGGGTCACAGTCGCGTCGATTTCTCAATATTTTCTCGGGATCTGCTGGATTTTTCTGGATAGATCTACAGATTGAGAGCCAGGCTCTCGATTGATGCAAAAAAATCCAGAATTGGTGCTAAAAATCGCCAGATCTGCAGCTGGGAACACAGCACTCTCAGAAAGTGCGCTAAATGCGGGACTTGCCAAATGGCGAGCATATTCGCTGCGGGTCACAGTCACGGCTCGTTTGCACGCTACATAGCACCAAATCTCATAAATTGTGGTTCTACGGGTAGCTACGGACCCAAGCTAGGTAGGAGGGACGGATCCGGAGGGTTTTTTCTGGTTGGGCCCTTTTTTTTTCTTCGGCACTGACGGTACCTCCTGCTTTTCACTACGGTTTTCTTGTTTTTCTCAACGGTGTCCATGGAAAATAGCCACCCTGGTCTTGATGAAGGACAGTTTTCTTTGTCCTTCAAGTGGACAGATTCCACAAGTCTCCGGTTGGCTCAAAAGGATCCTTTTGCGGCTGCTCTACTCGATGAAATAGAGAGTAGTGTGGGTTTGAGCAGGGAGCAGTCGAGCAATTCAGAGGGACTGCTGTTTTCTGCCAGTGACGTTGAAGAGTCGGATAACGAAGAAGAAACCGACAAACAAAAGAACGCAAATCTAGACACGATTCTAGACTTTGTTCCTTGCTCACAACCAGATTCTGATGAGGGGACGAGTCATCATGACCATTCTCCTCTCAAAAATCTGGAAGATGCATCCGTAAATCGTAGTGGTCGACCGGTGCGGGCTGCCTCACTTGGGGTGGCTCAATACTTGGTGGCAGCCAAGGAGGCTGCCTCTTCCCGGGCTTGTGTTGAGGCCGGACCAAGGGGTTTGCGGACCAAGAGTCAAAAGAGGACGGTGAGTCAAACGGCAGTGCGCCGATCACAGGCCGAATCATGCATGCCGGGATCTGGTGTCGTGCAAACTTCCACCCAACCTGCTCCTCCTCTCACCTCTCGTTCCTTGTTGTTGCCTCAATACGTTGCGGACTTTGAAAAGTTGTCGTTGAGGTATTTGCAAGGGGAAGATCGTAGGATGAGCAACGTTGATCGTGCCGTTGCGCGAATCTTGATTGGTCAAATCACGATTCATCAAGTGTTCCGGCATCACACCACTAAATCTGCGGTCCGGGCCAGAATGACAAGGTTGCGGAACGGCCTAAGCACCCCGGGCCGCAAACCATCCTTGCCGAATAGTATTGAGAAAGCGTTGTTTGAGTATGTAGATGAGCACGCGAACGCCGGTATGGCTAGATATAGGGATGAGGTGTGGGAGCATGCTGAGACACTGGCGAGACGGGCCAAAGTGCCTTTCACGGCTTCTTAGTCATGGTGGCGCAGGTATGTGTGCGCCCAGGTCCGATGACGACTCGGATGGTGACTCCCAGCCCAATATGGCTGGGAGTGACAGCGAGTAGCGAGTCGTAGATTGGGGAGGGGGGTGGGGGTCACAAAGGGGTGGGTAGGGGGGCGGGGGACCAAAAAAAGGGGGTTGGGGGCACCATGGACACCGTTGGGATGACAAAAAGGCCTAGTGAGAGCATGAGCAATGCCCCCATGCGCCGAAGGTATACCCTCCCTCCTTTAGTGTAGCAGGCCCCATTTGTGGCAGCATGCAGATTTCAGCTACATCTACGTGCGCGCCTCATAGTTTGGGGTAGATATGTCCATTTCATGAAAAATTGGTGTATATGAGTAGGGTGGATCGTCCTCTACAAGATGACCAACTTGGTTTTTGCGTGGTGAGCCAATAAACCCTCTCCCGAAGCGCGACCGTGACCGGTACTCAACAGAAATCAGCAAAAAACTGCAGCTGGGCAGTGAACTCTTGAGCAAAACCCTCTCCCTCCATGGGGTAAATCGTGTCAAAACAAAGCAACGAAGGCATTTCTGAGTAGCCTGGGTCAAGCCCTACGCGTACATATGTTTAGATTTTGCCAACTCATCGGTGACATCACTCACTAAGCTTGACCGTGACCCGCGCAGTTCTGGACACGTCATTTGGCAACAGCCGGCTTATCGGCAAATCACCCTAGAAGCCGCATCTTGCTGTTTAATTCGAAAACCGCCGTCATTTTGTTTTAGCACCGCTTTTCGATTTCGGGGTTCTCAGCGCACGCGGACGCCTTTTTGAGCTCAAAAATGAAAACAACACCCCCGAATTGACCAAAATTGCCTGTAATTTTGTCAAAATCCGATACAATGGGCCCGAGTTATGAATATGTCAATTGTATGCTATTTGCACCCTGTGTCGCTAATTTTGCCCAATGCACCCTCCCTGTCCTTGCGCTGCTAGCTTAAACATAAGGCAAAGGAGTGTTTTTGCCTTTGTTTGTCACCGCCCGGCTCCATTTCCGACATGGAAAGGACACCCGAAAATGGCTAGAAATGTAATAAGGCTTTTCTTTTGATGGTGCTTCGCACGAGCAAAGGAAAAGCCAGACCAAGGACGAAACACGAAGGATTCATTTAATCCTACTTTTCCACATCCTCCACAACATATCATGTATCATTGCTTCATTGAAATTTCCTCAAAATGCTCATCGTTCTTTGTTGTAAATACTTGATCATGCACGTGCATATCGTGCAATCTGACTTCCACGTCCGACACATACCCTTCAGAGGCATCACAGCCCGCACACTGCCCTTCCCCATCTCGTGGAGCCCCCTTCCGCTTGTTCCTCGGTTATCTCCGGGTGCCCTTCGTGATCAACTTGTCTGTTTTTCTCAAGCTCCATTCGAAGTTGGTCATACGCTTTGAGCAATTTCTCATATTCCTCCTTCATGTCACAGTATGTCATAGGCGAGCGTAACAGCGCTTGCAATGCATACCGGTCAACAATAGACTCTGTATCTGGAAACACTTCTCTCCGTGATCCTTCGGACTGTCCTGCAGAACTCTCGTCGATCTCACCGCTTTGAAAGCGGAATTCGCGAACTGTAATAAGTTTTTTTTTGGACTGCATAAAAAACCACGAATTTTGAAAAACTCTTGCCTATCCCTTTCCGGAGCAGCAGAGCACAAGAAAGTCGATCTTGAACCACGAAGTCGCGTAAGTGTGAGCGGTTCACAAATTACAATGTTCCTTTGCTTGAAAAACGATAAACAACATGTCATTCAGTGCGCAATGAAAGCAACTACTTTTATAAAACAAAACTGTTGCCTGCTGCACTTTATCTAATCCTGCGCATGCTACACCTTCGACTGATAGACTGAAAGTCGCGGCTGTGCGCACCTCAGCGCTAAGATTAAATTTAGTAAAAAAATAGAAATCTTAACACTATCATAGCGCCCTGCACTCTACCTTATTACACGCACTCCGCGCGCAGAGCGTGTAAAGCACGAGTCCCGCATGCCAACTCAGATGCAAACACCTGCAGGGTTTTTTGGTCGCCAAAGCGTGTTTCGGTAATACTTTTGTCAGTTTGGCATTATTTTACTACTAATTTCACAGTTTTGCACCATGACCACGCTGAACAGTCAGACAGCCACCATCGTTGGCGAAACGTGCACCGCGCCCCTTCGTATGTGCCCGTTGTATGCTTTTTGTGTATTTTAGGACGCCAAGACAGTGTCAATCTTCGTGGCATCCACGAAGTCATATGGCCGTGTGATTGAGTCACACCTCCAGAGTGGGCAGCGGTGTTGGACCTGATGGCGTTATCGCACAATGGGTATCGTGGGTATATACTCAGTGTTGGCTCCGTGTTGCCGCTACGTTGAGTTGTGGGTCTCCAAAGGGTGCTGGCCTTTCTTGGGATCAACATCAACAGCATGCTTTTGCTATAAAGGAAGATCGGAATCTTCCAATAAAAAGCCGCACTTTTCACAGATAACGAGTCAACGGAGAAAACATCCATGGGTTTTATCGCAAAGTGAGTAGTAGCACAGGAGGCCGAGGGAAAATTTAGAGATTGGACCGTCACCGGATCTGCTTCACACACTGTGAAACTACATGTGGAAAGGGAAACTAAAATCCGGCTGCCTTCATGTGTCGCAATGAAAGTTCCCTCCATGCCTTTCGACTCCCCACAAAAGCTGCCAAAATTGATGCACACTTTCCTGCACACCCTCCCACTACCCCTGCGTTACCGCCATTATTTGTCTGGTGTCCGTCAGATTTTGTTCACCCGACCCCAATCAGTTTCTACACCGATAAGCCCACAGCGCATCTGCGCCTCGCTGTCCGAGGCCCACAGTCTGGGAAAGGCGAATTGTGACTGCATGACTCTTGCACAGAACATGGGTTACCCGCTTACACAAGGACACATTGTGGCACGCGTACCCTGGTCGTTACATAAACTATTTGGGAAGCAAGCCCCCATTTTGCTACAGAATGTGAATAATGAACCAGCCCCCTCATGGAATGCCGTCCACGACCTCGCTATCACTTCCTTACGTAAGCTCTTGTGCCATATCCTTCCCGACCACCTAGACCTCTCTATAGAAGGCCCCAATCTGTACTCTGCCGTTTTGTCCGAGCTCAAATCTCTCTGGAAGTCAGCGATTGCGTGTACCCCATGGTACCTCCGTTCTGGGCCCATAAAGGCGTTTAAACAATCCGCGAAACGATGGTTGTTTCTCTCTTGCGACAAGAACTCACGACGCATCATGGCAATGTGCCCGTCATTATGCTATCACTCTGTGTACACCTTTTTATTCCCACCTCAAACAATTTTCTGTACTCCAGGAATTCCCGTCGCTCCCTGCAGCACATAGAGCTGCCTTAGATATGTTGTGGTGCCTTGTCGTGAAATATGACCTCGCCCGCTTTTGGAAGTCTGGTGCTACTAAAAGTGCTCCGGTATCATTTTGCCTACTAAAGAACAAGAGTGATGGGTATGTCACCTTGCTGAAATGGCGGATCCTTTTTAGCCATTAGAGACACCCCATGCGTTGATATGGCAGACTGATAGGCTGCTGCCTCACGATGCCGCTGAACTTGTGCCCTGTGTACTTGTGTAGTCTAGAGATGCCGCACATTAAAGACTTGTTGTCCGCTGTGCCCTATTGGAATGTCCGGCTACAAGGACGCGCGCTTCGCAGACTTCGCCAAGTCATTTCGGGATTTAGATGTTAAGAATATGTTTCCCTCACTGAATGGAACCTCTGTTTTTGATGCCATTGTAATTTATCCATGACTCCATCTGGGAAACCATGACCAAAACAGGCAAAGCCGGAGGTGACAGCAGGGTGTTGTATGTCAACCGCTTTGTTAAACATCTGGACCGGGTGGGCGGGGGGGGAGACCCTAAACTCTTCCATAGCAAAACCTTCGAGGATGTGAAACAATTTCTGCGCTTTGATTTAGAAGCCAATGCTGCTGGATTCAACTCTTATGTGCCAGCTACACGGCGTTGCCTTTGGAGGCACGTGCTCTGCACCACTGGCATGTGGGTACTGCATTGGACGTGCACACAAGTTTTATCAAACAGTGCGGCCCTATGCACTGAATACCCGCCGCACCTCCTTGCACAGCCGGTACGTTTCCGTGACAATTAAGAGGGCTTGAAATTTGAGGGCTAGGATATCCGCACTTTGCAGCACTCGTTTGAAGGAATGTATAACTTAGACCTACAAGTTGAAGGTGAGGGCACATGTTGGGACTCCTTACAGTGCCATATGTAAATCAGGTCTGCACAACACCACCCTGTAATTACCCTAATCCTTGCAGACAAAAGCAAAAAATTTCCGTAGGATCCCCAACGCCTTTATCGGTACCCAGACCGCCATTGTGCCAAGGTTCTACGTACCTTACGGTCACTGATACCATCCCAGGCTAAATGGGCAACATATCTTCGCATCATGCCATCAGACCTACAGCACAACATCCAGGTTATTTGTCAGGAAATGGTATGCAAAGGTGATGCGACGTCCAGGTGGAACCCACAATTAGCCAGATGCCTTACTAAATGGGGAGTTACCACACACCAATTGCAGGCCTGCGGTCTGTAATGATTTGGTGACTACCTGGTGACATGCTGGGTCCAATTTGTTTCCTGTACCCCCTCCTTACTCCTCCTCCTGCATGCTTTGCCTCTAGATGATAGCCACAGCTCACCAGGTGCCACACTTGCAGGCAGATTACCCGACGCCAATGATTGATCTGTGATCCGTGATACATCGGTTACTTGTTCAATGACACTTCTGATTGATTTTTCTGCCCTGTGCCGCCTGCCCTTACTCCAACCCCCCCGCCCCCTTTAATCCCTGTCTCCCTGCCTCCCTTCCTAGCCGCGCATTGTGTGCCTTGGTGATGGTTTACACTATGACCAACTCTGCGTGCGCGCTACAGGGTATTGCCGCGCGATGGCTCAGTGCGCACTACAAAAACATAGCGCGCATCGTAGCGCGAGCTATGGCTCAGGGTCTTGGGTTTGTAACCCCATGTCCTAATAAGCAGGGCAAAAAAGCCTATTTCTCTAAAGTTTCAGATGCTTCCGGCACCGCAAGTGACGTCCCCAAAGTCAGGAAAGATTGCCAACCTTTTGGGCCCCCACTATGGGTGGTCCTTGTGGAAGAACGAGGACCTTTTGGCGGACCTAGTTGAGTTTTTTTGCTCAAGGTCCGCTGTCCAACGGTCTTTGTGGGCAAGGTTGGAAAAAAGGGTCCCCGTGTCTGAAGCACAGAAGAAGCGTCGCAGGACCGAGGCTGCCAACGCCATCGTACCCCTGTCGGTGGTGGACTTGGTCCTGCTCCTGAAGATTCTGACAAGAAGGTAATATTGCGTGCGCTTTCCATGTGACATCGTGCGCACTTCCGCTCATAGCACGCGCTTCGTTGACTTCTGCGCGCGCTACGTCCTCATGTTGCGCGCGCTATTTTCCTGGGGTATAAAGATTTGATTACTTGGACGAGAAGTAAGGTCCCCACACACCTTTTTTCTCTCCCGTCCTATGCTAGTTTCGCCACAGAATGGAACCAGCTTGCAAGTAGGCAGCATTTACAGGTTGCCGTGCACACAGATGGGGTCACAGTCTTTTCGCAGTGGCCCCTGCAGCACTTTTTTGACTATATATTTTCCTTTGATTCCATTGTTTCTAACCTCCAATACCCCAGGGAGTGCCAAGGAGAGGTGTGGATCATTGTGAGGGGGGATGGGTTGCCTTGTGGGGGGGAATCGGGGTGCCAGATGTCCATTTCCTTTGCCAACCATGGTCACTTGGCAAGGACGTTGTCCTACCACTGGACTGTTAACGTCGCCCTTTGTGGTGAGAAGTCCACCTCTGTGTTGCCCCAGGTCTGGGCTAACAATCTTGCTTTTCTCCAAAGTGCCATTGACAGTGGTGTGGTTCCCATCCGGGGTGCATCTAGACGCTGCAGGATTTTCTGCGGTGGGGAGAGCCCTTGGCCGCGTCGGTTGTCGGATGTCACTACACATTGGATGGTAGGTAGTGTGTTCACTTACATGACGTGGTGCAAGTCCACTGCAACATGGTTGCAACAGGATGTGGATAGAACCACCGAGCGAGATGAGCAGTTGGTAGGGCTTATTGCACCTGGGGCCAAGTGCACGCCCATGGATATTTATGGTGTTGTCCAGAGCAGGTTGTTGAAGGTACCTCTGAGGCGGCGTCACCTCATACCATGTGTTCTGCACCTTCTGATTTTTGTAGGCAGGCACGTCACTGCCTTGGTACGCAGATTGGCCAAGTCTGTGCGTCCCAGTACTATGGTCTCTGTTTAGGCCTCTCTTCACAGGTCGGGTTGTCACATAGCACTATAGGGGACGACAGAGCCAGATGGGGAAGAGACTTGGTGCCTTCTAAAGGTTTATGAGGACCTGGCCTCCCTCGTTGGGGGTGACATGAGGATGCACACAGCAGTGGTTGCCATGTACATACTACCAGGGGACATGTATGGCACACTGTTTGAAGAGGGAGCATTGCAGGCTCCAGAGGTTGCCCAGGCTTTCCAGAGGTGGGTTTGTCTCGAAAAAAGATCACCTTATATTAACTGGATGTTGCACGATGCTACAGTCACTATTCAGGCCATACGGCCCTATGGCCTATGAATGTTTTCGGGGGATCTTTTGGAAGGGAGCAACAGGGTGCTGAAGGACATTTGGTCCTCCTTTTGTGATAGAGGTGGGGGGGCAGGAAGCCTCGTGTCGCGCCGCATTAAGATGCTGAGGCAGGTTAATGAGCGTCTCTTCGTGTACTTTGAAGTACCAAGGTGGAATGGGACCTCCATAAGCAACCTGTGCAATGCACAAAAATTGGCTGACGACGTCAGGGCATATTTTGGGGATGAGGAACTGTGGTAGCGCGCACTATTTGTTTTCTAGCGCGCGCTACATGCTATCTAGTGCGCGCAATGACCACTATCGCGCGCGCTATGCTGTTTTCAAGCGCCGGAACCCTTGAAATCGCGATATACAATTGGAAGTAGCGTGGTATGACTACGCACTTCAAATGTGCCTCCAATTGCAAATGCATGGACAGACACAGAGATTTGTTCCTTTTCTATCCGCTTTTTTTGGTGTTTTCTATATTTTTGTTATTGCATTTTCCTTTTTGTATTACTGCTCGAAGAGGGGTACTCTAATGTAACCCTCTTGCCCATGCAGCCCCTGAGCTGGGGGTATCCGCCTCCTGCAGCACCGGCAACAACTGCTGCAGCGGCCACAGCAGCTGGTGCGACACCATAACCACCGCCACATGCAGCTGTACAAACGGGACTGCAGCAGCCGGCCACGACGCCGTGGAGCATGCAGCCACAGGTTTTTGCCGTGCGCACTACTGTTTCCGTTGCGTGTGCTACGCCCTTGTTGTGCGTGCTACCTGTCTCGTTGTGCGCACTACGCAAGTCCTCGTTGCACGTGCTTTGTCTTGTTTTCCGCAGACCGCAGATGCTGTCGCAGACGCTAACCCAATTCTCCCCAACGCAGCCTCTGTGGCCCGCAAACAACAACAACAGGCATAGGCACAGGTACACGCTATGTTTGCCATTGCGCGCGCTGCCGACATTATTGCGCGCGCTCCATTTGCTGTAGCACGCGCGATTTGATTGTTTGCGCGCGCTACGGCCCTACCGTCTGTCGTATTGTCACGTAGGTGGGCAGCTTCGAGCAGCTCCTGTGCCGGGGATCCCGCAGAGGGCCGTTGATGATCAGCGTGCCCGCCGACATTGCCGGGCAGTCCACGCATGCGGCCGACTGGCTTGATGGACGGAAGGAGCAAGGCCCCTCCCCAGTGCTGGCCTGGGCTAAGCGGCAGATGGAGGAGCTGGAGGTAGACCGGGCCGACGCCTTTGCCGTGCCGGAGACGGAATCCGTGACAGTCCCAAGGCAGAAGAAGAAGCGTACCGAGGAGCCAGCAGCCACCAGCCACCTACCACCAGCCATCTCCGCCTGCCACACCGCTAAGCCCCCACACCGGCCTGGCAAGGTCCTTGCCCAGAAGACCGCCGACCAGCAGCTGATGGCACAGGCGGCACAGAGAGTCCAACGTCAAGCGGAACAGGCCAAGAAGAAAGAGGACAAAGCAAAGAAGAAGAAGAAGGAAGAGGAGGAAAAGAGGAAGAAGAAGGAGAAGGAAGAGGAGTAGAAGAGACGGAAGAAAGCAGAGGGGGAGAACGCAGAAAAGGTAATGCAGCGCGCGCTATCGGTGTCTTTGCATGTGCTATGCATTTCGTCGCCCGTGCTGTGCGCTGTATTGCGCGTGCTATGCCTCTGCGCTACTCTTTCCAGGCAAGCAAGAAGGCACCGCAGCAGGCACCCCGGCCGCAGCTAGCATCAAAGCCAGCACCGAAGCAGCATGTCCCAGTCCCAGATCAGCCACAAGAAAAAGGAGGTCCGTGCGGTTCCACCCCACCCAGAACGGCTCCCAAGGCCAAGCAGCAGAGCAAAGCCGACGCGGACAAGGTGGCAAGAGATGAGCTCATGCACCGCCGAGATTGGTCCTACAAAGATGGCTACAAGCCTCGGTGGATCATCTACTGCACCACTTCGATCGCGCCGATGATTGTGGAAGGAGCCGAAATCAAGCCAGCAGGCGCCAGGAGGGCCCCTCAGGACCACGTGGCCGTCATCATCCCCAACGATCAGTGGAGCTCCAGCCAACAAGGGGAGGAGGAGGAGGAAGAGGACGACTGGTCGGAGTTCATGCCCACTTGCCAGGTATTCTCCGCCAAAAGCAAAGCGTATAAGGAGTTGGACAAGTGGCAGTCGTGGTGGGAGATGTACGAGCCCGATGAAATTGTGGACCTCTGCCCCGACCCAAAGACCATGAGGATGTCTCCGTCCAAGCCACCAACCCCAAAGAAGAAGCAGCCCCAAGGAGACCCACCAGCCCAGCCACCAGCCCCCCCACAAGAAGACGAGGGACCTGCCGAAGCTGCAACACAAGCAGAAGCACGTCGACGAGCAGCAGCTGCACAAGAAGAAGAGGCACCAGCCCCAGCAGCAGCTGCACAAGAAGAAGATGCACCAGCCCCACCACAAGAAGAAGAGGCACCAGCGGCCGCGCCACAAGAAGGAGAAGGAGCAGCCCCGAAAGAAGAAGAGGCACCAGAAGGAGCAACCCTAGAAGGCGACCCAAGTGCACAAGAAGAAGGGGACGCAGCCTCAGCTGCCGCTAGGGCAGAAGACCAAAGACCAGAATGGGAGAAGGAGTGGGAGGCCGAAGTGGTGGTCGAAAGCATAAAGGAGATCACTGGATGATAGCGCGCCCTATACCTGGTCTAGCGCGCGCCGTAAGGTCCATAGCGCGCTCTGTAAATATTTCGCGCGCGCTACACTGTTGTTGCCCATGAGGACCTGTAGTGTTGCACACTTTTCAGACCTTTCAGAAAGTGTTTTTGCATGTGTCTTGGGATTGGTGAGCAACAGCGAATGTTTTTGAAGAGCAAGGGGTTTTGGAGTAACACAGGACACTGGTAAAGGCATGGTTTTGAAATATTTTCAGGTTTTGAAAAATTTGAAAAACGGGACAATATAGCGCGGTGGAGCGCGCGCAATAGGCGCGCTACAAAGGTCATATTTTTCAAAATTTGCGCGCACTATGGAAAAAATGCACCATTGCGCGCACACAGGGAAGAGTCAGAAGAAGGTATATCCACCTGGTTTTCTTACTGTACGATTTTGGATTTTCGAAGTATAGTGTTGTCTGTTGTTCTGACCCACAATACCTGCACAATAAAGACTGTCTGTTTCTCTGCAGAACGCCATAGCTCAGGCCACCCTGGTTTTGTGCTTTGCACTTCTTTTTGCCTTGCTACATACTGGCGTGGATAATTTGAGCCTTCGATAACGCAGAGACAAATTAGAGAAGATACCAAGACGGTTTGTGTCTATGAAGGCGAAACCATCTCGGTGTAACACCGAGGAAAACGTTTCGTGGAAACGCCAAATGACGGTGTTCAAGTAGATGCAGAAGAGAAGAAGAGGAAGGGGACAACCCTGTTGCACACCCGCGAGAATTTTTAAGTTCGTAAGAAGAAGAAACATGACCCTGAATCACAGTTGATGTGATGTGCTAGTCAAGGAACCTGCGCCGTTCAATACTGTCTGCAGCTCATGTACATGTGACCAGTCTTGGTGTTTGCGTTCGTCCTGCCCCTCTTGGCCCTCTATCAACAAGGGGTACTCGAAAGAAAAGGCAGAAAGATGCCAAAGCAAAAAGATCAACTTGCTAGAATAACCTTGATAGCGCATGAAGTGCCCCGACGTGGCGCGTGGTATGCTGTTAAACGCCTTTTCAAAGTGTATATGTACCCTTCGTGAACCGGCCGTTTGAATCCGAGATTCACGGTACCGTGAATTTCACCCAATTTTGCTGTGTTTTGCTCGTAACTTGGTGCTATCGTGTGCTTTTGTCGTGCTACCTTCGCCCAAAGTAAGATGCAACAAATAGGTGCAATTTAGAGGTTTAAAGTCCCCGCATGGTTTAACAGATTTGGTGAGATTCGCGTGAATGTGAGATTCACGCACCTAAATTCACGCAGATTCACAGATTCACAGAATGTGAAATTCGTACGAAATTCGTACGAATTTCGTACGAATTTCGTACGAATTTACCCTCATTTCAACTGTTTCGCTTTCTCACAGCTCTCAAAGCCTTTCTTCGCATTCTCTTTTGACAATGTCCCAGCAGACTATGTCGCAGCTCGCCAGCCTGGCCTCTCGCCCCGACCCCGCAGCCGACACCCTCGCCCACTACCAAGCCCTCCCCGTTGCCCACCATCAATTGGAGGAGGCAACGTACGAGTCGGAGGCACTGGGGGTGGATGACATCGTGGGGTGGGCAGCCTCCCTCGACCCCTCCCCCGATGTCATCCACATCGACATGCGCAGCCCCACCCGCAACAGCTACCTCGGGTGGAGGGGATGGGCCACAACCCTGTGGAGGGAACTGCGCCACCAACTCCCCACCCTCAAATTTCTCCATCTAACCCCTCTCCCCTCCAGTGTTGACCACCTCCTCAACTCGATGAGGAATAACCCTGTGGTGAAGCCTAAGGACGCCCACGTCCAGGTGTACCCCACCACTAACCTCGTCCACACCCCCCCCCACTGCGATATGGTGTGCCTGCACGATCTTGCTGCAGGTGCACCAGCAGACCACTCTTTTTTCCCCTTTTCTTGGCATCTTGCCAACCCCCGGTGGTGGGATGATTTGGGCGTCGCCCCTTTCCATCCCACCATCCCCCCCCAGGTGCACGTCCCCGACGTCACCCACCCCACCTTCTATAGCACAACTTCTTTGCAATGGTACCGTGGTGCCTCATGCGCCCCCCCCTTCATTTCGAGTGAACCCCCCCTCCGCACCGAACCCCTTCCCGACCCCCCTCATGGGGTGACGGGCAGCCCTGACCCCGCCCCCGACAGGGTTGGCCCCTCTCAGCCGCCCCTCAACTTTGTTGATGGGAACGGCTACATTGTGCTTCGGGGGCTTGTGGAGGCACGGGATTGTGAGGTGGGGTGGAACAAGGTGATGAAGGCGTGGGGCAGCGGCGACGAAAAAGTCGTCGCAAAGAATTTTGAGCTCCTTTTCAACGCCGCGCGCAGTGAGGAGCAGGCCAAGGATCCTGCGCTCCCCCGCCGGTGGCAAAGCAAGAGCGCCTTGGGGTCGGGGGTGGGGGGGCCTCTTTTCAAGAAGTTCAACCCCCACCTCACCGAAAGTGTCCCTGGGGTTGGGGACCTCCACCCAATGACGCGGGGCAGCGTCATTGTGGCCAGTGTGGGGAGTGGGCCGCAGCTCCCCCACACCGACGTGGCCACCCACCCCGACGTCCTCCCCCCCAGCGACAGGGCGGTGGGGGACTGCCACTTGAGTAGCTTCCTCTGCTTGTCAGAGGACTACCAGGTGGCGGTGCAGGCGGGGACGGCCCTGGGGGAGGCGGGGGAGGCGCGCTGGGACACCGTTCAGCTGCATCGGGGGGACATGCTGCTGATGGTGGCCACCAGCCGCCATCATGGATTGCCTGCCCACCCCGACTCCAAGGATGGGCTGCAGGGGGCTCTTTTTAACTTGTGGACCCCCGACCCCCGACACAAACACCACCAGGCCAACACCACACACTTGGACGCCATCCCCCCCAAGGAGGCCCTGGACGTTGCTGGGGATTTGTCCAGCTGGGACCTCCCCAGCGTGGACCAGGTGTTGTGGGTGGGGAAGGGGGCGGTTGGGAGGGTGGGGTTGTGGGAGGGGGAGGCTGCCCAGGCCCTGTTCGCCGACCCCCCCCAGACGCTCCCGGCAGGCCCCCCCACCTGCCCCTTCCACCCCAGCTTCATCTCCCGGTCGGCCCCGGCCTCCGACCTCGCCGTCATCGAGGTCGGCCCCCAGTGCATGCTGTTCTTCCTGGGCAGCGTGCACCAGCTGGAGGTCGTGAAGGGGGGCGATGTCGACGCGGAGTCGGAGATCCACTTCGCCTTGTCCGGCATCGCCCCCCCGGGTCGGCCGACCACGCTGTGGCACCTGGTGAACACGGTCCCAGCGTGGCGGTCGCCCAAGTGCGCGAGGACCGGGGCATGGAGCATCACCTGCCCATGCGACTGCAAGGTGTGCTTGCTTGTGTGTTTGCTTTGTGTATTGGCAAATTGGACGAAATTCACGTGAAATTCGTACGGATTTCGTACGAATTTCACGTGAATAAATTTGTGTGAATTTTCTCGAGATGTGAAATTCGTACGAAATTCGTACGAAATTCGTACGAATTTCGTACGAATTTCGTACGAATTTCTGTGAATTTCGTCCAATTTGCTCCTTTTGCTCCTCCATTGCCTCGTGTCCACTCCCCCTTTCTCAATTTGTGCCTTGCACACCTCCCCACATCTGCATGCAGGTCCCGTTCACCGCTTGGTCGCCGGATATTCGGCACCACACCAAGCGCCAGTACAAGCCCCGGCCCCGATTGCCTGAGGAGCACGCCGAGCCCGCCGAAGGCCCCGGTGGCGCCCAGCCCGCAGGCACCGGCGGTGGACGGGCACCAAGCGAGGCCGGCAGTGTGCGCAGTGAGGGGTCGCAGCGCTCTCGGCGTTCGGGAGGCAGCGAGGCCAGCACCGCCAGGGGGCATATGGCGCCTGAGTTGGTGGTGCCCCAGCCGTCCCGCGACGAGTTGGGCGAGGCCCACACCGACCCCCCCCTGGACCGGGTCACCCTGGCCGCCAGGCAGCCGGATCGGGCCTGGACCCAGCAGGTGCCGCCCGGGCCGGATGGGCGGCAGCGGCACCTCTGTGCCGTGTGGGACATGGAGTTGGAGTCGCGGGGGGTGCAGGGCACCCTCCGCGTCTCCTTCCCCTGCCCCATTGTGCTCCAGGGGGGGTCCAACCTGCCTGCGGGGCAGGAGCTGGTGGGCATGTTTGCCTACCGGCTTGTGAGTGGGCATTGGCGGGTGCAGACGGGGGTGTCGCGGATCGGGGAGGAGGGGACGGTGACGAAGGCTGGGATTTGTGGGCTGAATGTGCTCACGGGTTGGGAGCAGCGGAGGCCGGAGTGGGTGGACGTGGCATGGCTTGCCATGCGCGTCCATGTGGGGAGGCAGCGGAAGGGGGTGCATGGTGGCTGACGTCATTGACGTCGAGGAGGACGAACTCCCCCCCACGCGCAAGCGGAAAGGGCGCCCCGAAGGGGACACGGGCCCCACCCCCCCCCCCAAAGCCCCGCGTACGGCCACCCCGGGGGAGCGGGCAGGGCGGGCGGAGCAGGCGGAGCCGGTGGGGGGGCGGGGGCAGAGGGGGGTGGTGCAGGAGTGGGTGGACCAGCAGCGGGCGGGGGCGTGGGAGGCACGCGCCATCAGCGCGGAGGCCGCCAACCGCGACCTCGAGGCCCGTCTGTCCAGGGTCCACGAGGACAGGCGCGACTGCGAGTCGCGGTTGGCGGACGTCACCAGGGAGCGTGACCGGCTGGCCACCAAGGTGAAGACTCTTGAGCGTGACGTGGCGACGTTGCGCAAGGCAAAGCCAGCGGCACAGCCAGCAGAGGCAGTGGAGAGGGCTGAGGGTGCCGAGGCCCCCGCCCCCCCCGGGTGACAGGGGGGGGGCCAGTGCTGCCGGTGTCCGGTACATCCTGGCCGGCGCACAGGCGTGGCATGCCCAGGCCGAGGCATGCGCTGGCCAGATGTCCGCAGTGTCCACCGGCCTGCGGATGGCCATGATGGCCAGTGGCCAGCAGGTCGATGTGGACAGCGTGGCCCCGGACGCCCCCAAGGTGACTGCCGCAATGGAGGAAGTGCGCCGGCAGTACCCCCCCCACCGCCTCACGTCGGCGGCCATGGACCCCTCCTTTGTGGAGGCGGTGGCGGAGCAGAGCTCCCAGGGCTCCGCTAGCCGGAGCTCTGCTCCCGGGGGGGGGGGGGTGCGTAGGTACCCTCCGGAGCACCTGTCCTTTCTAACCACGACGAATGTTATCCTGCCCCCCCCCCCCCCAAGCAAGGGCAGTATGACCGATATGTGGGGTACTCCCCCCCCACTGTGCGAAATTTTCTGCAGCACTGTTTGTACATTAATTGGGGTACGGTGTGCCCCCTGACCTGTTTGCGATTTTTTTTTGCGGAACTGTTTGTATTTTATTTGCGGTATGCTATGCCCCCTGACGTGTTACACTGCTGGCTGAGTGACAGCCGGAATGACAGCCACTGGACTGGGTGTGTGATAGCTCAAGAGCACCATCCTGAGCTTGCTTTGTGAGGGTCAACGAGGGCACAAGGATGAGGCTTTGGCAGAAATTCTGTGACAGTCATATGAAATTCGCACGAAATTTGTACGAAATTCGTACGAAATTCGTACGAATTTCACATTTTCAGAATATTCACACATTTCTATTCACGTGAAATTCGTACGAAATTCGTACGAATTTCGTACGAATTTCGTGCGAATCTATGTGAATTTTTTTTAATTGCATGCGAATCACAGTAGAGAGAGTTGTCTGCGGGAGGGGGATGGTAGAAACTTTGCGATGACTGCCTGCCCATTCAACAGGTCCTGTATCTCACACCATGCCACGGCCCAAGGAGCCATTCCATCTGGTAGCGGATCGTACACGACGGCGGCGCCTACAGAAGCTCCAGGAGGTTGTTACCAAGGAGCTTGCAGCACCCTACATCGTCAAGTACCTGCCCGACACGGGGCAAATAGTGCTTACCCCCGAAACAAGAATTGTAGCCACCGTCCAGCCCGAGCCCACCCAGGGGGAGAGGTTGATTATGGCCGTGTGGAGGATCCGGTCATTGCACCTCTCTAGGACAGAGTCCCGGTACCTAGTGGGGAGCATGACGTACGGTGTGGTATGGGACCAGGTGTACGGCATGCTTCGGCAGCTAGCGTTGCCGGAGTCCCGGGCGTTCACTGCCTATACGAGTGACGACACGGCCATCAATGGTGCGGCCTGCTACCTACCTGACCGCATCGCCCACCTATTCAAGTGTCGACCACCACCACCCTCGGCCATCATGCAGCCCGGGGACCGACGGCTGCATTGGTTGCCTATTGCGGTGGACGGTACATCGAGGCATGAGGCCTCGTACGTCCATTGCACGCTTGGTGGCACCGCCAGCCCCAACCAACTATCTAGTTGGTGGCTACTAGGGGGCAGTGAAAAGTGGGAGACCCTCTACGCGGCCTCCCAGGAAATTGATGTTGATGATGAGTTGCGCAAGGCCGCAACCGTAAGTTTTAAGGATACGACAGGGAACGATAGGCAGTCCCTTTTTTTTCTGTATGCAGCTGGGAAAGCACAGGTGCTCATGGCGGGCTGCCAAAACTGGAAGGCAGCATCCCCTGGTGCCACTGTGTGTTGGGTCTGCATGCGTAACCGTGCTCTGTGCCTTGCTACCTTTGGCACAGCAAGTGCGATAGACGGCAACTAGGAACCAGCCGTTGCCATAAGTGCTATATATAGGACCATTATGAGTGATAGGCGAGTGCCTGATTATGGCCTCCATGGGGTCCTTCGTGTCCTGTTGTGTGCAGTCAACGGGACACGGGACCTAGTTGTACAATTGACAGGGAAGGCACCGGCCACTGTGGCACGCACCATGCTGCAACCGGTTTTAGATGAGGCACGGCTTGCTGCACAAACTTGCACCCGTGCCTCATTAAATAATGACAAGGCAAACAGCAAGGGGAAGGTGAGGATGGAGTGTGCTGCTGCCATCCATTTCATGCGCAATAAGGGTTGGGAGAAGATAATAGATGCTTGCCTAGAGCAGCCTAGTGTCAGGCAGCATCAAGCAGGGGGAAAAAGTTGGGAGTCGGTGTGCAAAACGTGGTGGGAGAATTTTGCAAGCATGTGTGTATACGCGTGGCGTTCCGCATGGTTCTCCGGGGCCGACTTGGGGCGGCTCCGGAACCATAGCATAGCCATGGGCGCTGCCCACAATGAGCTCCAGTGGGGCAAACTTCTGTGGACGCATCTTTGGATCGACCACATGTATTATTTTGCAAAGAAGTGGAGAATCTTGTCAAAGTTCTCCTGCTTTGCCATGGAGGGAAGTCACCGGAGGCTGAAGCGCATGTTGCGCAACAACGGGGGCCTAAGCCTCCTCCGGGGGAGACTAGGGGTGCAAGTGGTTGTGGACAACCACACCATTGACGATAGCCTTTGGTTGCATGGGTGGGATGCGACCAAAAGGGCTCAACATGGGCAAGGGCCCATAAGTGTACAAAAGTATGCAAGCCGCACAAGAAGACGGCTTCTAACCGACATGCAGCACCTTCAGACTCTACAGCGGCGGTTCCGGTGCCGCAAGAGACGGACATGAGATGACCTTACGAACCCAGACCATTGTTGCCTGTGACCGGGGTGCATGCTGGGGGGCTTACTAGGGGTGTGAGGACAAATCACGGGGTGCACACGGGTAACATTTGTGTAAATTCACGTGAATTCAC